>SZWC01008735.1:80736-102936 GCA_023375785.1 Penium margaritaceum
AGCAGAGCTTCAAACGCGGCACGTTCGACTTCATCACGCTTGTCTTGAGGAACACCACTCTCCGCGTTGCTGCATGCTGTTTCACTTGAGGGGGATGCTTCAATGGGGGCGGGTGCCGCGTCAGCGTCAGGTTCGTCGGGTTCCTCGTCGGACTCGTCATCGCTGAACACAACGCGTCTTCCCTTGCGGCGAGGGAGACGCTCGTGGATGCTCTCATACGGGTTGTTGACGCCATCGGCATCCGTGGGCACGGTCGACTTGGACGGAGCTACCGATGGGGGAAGCACCAGGGCATGCTTCCGAGGCCTCCCAGGTCCACGTCGACTGCTAGGAGGCACCGTCGGCTTTGGTGCAGCAAGCGCACGTGCGAGGCGCTCGCGGTGCTCCTCCGGCGAAATCTTGTCAAAGAACGATTTGAGGGTCGCCATGGCGTGACTTTGGCTGTCAATGTCAACAACCATGGTCGACGTGCGACTCCTATAGGCTGCATGGCGCATCAACAAAACCATCGCAACCGCGTCGCCAGATGTGCGGCACGGTTGCGAACGAATACACAAATGCAACGGTGGACGCGCGATCGTTGACCGTTGTCGTGAATCCGTTCGCGAGTTCGGACTCTCAAATCTCTCCGAACGTGCGCTCGCCGGATGTTGAGCCGGGCTTCTCGCAAAAAAAAAGGGGAAAAGAGACGAAATCACCACAACGGTCCAACCTAATTTCGCCCAAAACGAAAACATATTATTAATTCCAAAGGAGGGCGAATTAATATTACACCATGAAAATAATTTTGGGAAACGAAATCATCAGGCAGTAGGGTATTATGTTCGACGCATGTGAAATCCAACCGATTAAAATCAAGAACGCAAAACAAAACAGAACGTTCACGATAAAAGCCTCAGTTCTTGCTCCTCCAATAAAGCATAAACACACACTTGCAAAATTTAGAAAACGTGGACAGACAAAGTCGCCCAGGCGTCACAAGGACCGTCTAGCTGTTTAGTTTGGCTTGTAAATTCAAACAGCGCAGCTAGTTTGGAGCTTCCGATGTGTCATGAAGCAGATACGCTCAAATTCTTGTATCCTTTCAGTGGCCCATCACCTCTCTTGAGGACAAAGCCGGAAAGAGGACTCTTACCATTGTATCCAAGTTACATCCGGAACTAGGGCTGACTTCTAAGTTTCCCCCTTTATTGCAGACCTATCTTCAGCTTGTCCCATTCTAAGGACTTTCTTGAGCTCGACCCCATTTCTTTATGTCCCATACATAAAAACAAGTCCCAAAAACGTGTGAGTGGGCATTTGTGTCCTTGCATTCATGGCCCACTTCTTGTCGACCTCAGGGTTTTTACGATTTTTGACCGAGGGCAATTTTTTCACAAGACATGACCTCAACTGTTCCTTTTCCAAAGGTTCTGACACGTTCAACCACTTTCCACAAGGTTCGACACAAGTCTTGTGAACCTTATCCATGTTTCAATAGTATTCGGTCGACTTCTGGACGGCGCTAGACTTTCATAAAATTGCACCTCGACAATCTCAAAATCCCCCGACTTCTATGTAGAGTTTCTGAAAGCCACCACTTGTGATGCAGTGTTGCATGATTCAAGCAACTCATGCTCGCATGTCACGCTCGAGGAAGCACTCGAGTCAAACATCGAAGACCCAACATATGCATCATTATGTTTCTTGTACTTGTATGTATGCGCTCGACATGTTTGACACTTCATCAAAACACAATTAATCCAAGTGTCCCAACGGCCAGATAGCTTGGATACATCCACGTAGCCTTTTTTCCATTTCATGTGTCGACATCACATGACATGGTACCTTGACACAACCTTTCTTCTTCTTCCTTGCTACTAGCGTAGCGGTGTCAGGTGGATAGCTAGGTTATTTCTTACTCGACTAGAGAAGATGGATTATTTGTGCAGACAATTGGATACATGCTTCTTGTACCCTTGCCTCAATTCCTCAAATTGTCTTCTCCTGAGCACCTTATCCTTATGAACCACCCAGGTTCCGCTCATTGTAACACTTGGTATCAGAGCGCAACAACACTGGAGGGGGAGTCGACACATTAACCACAAGGCGATGATCTCCCACAAGTGTTCACAAGTTTACAGACTTCACGAAGACAATGGTGAATGAAGAAAGCACGCCTGGCGACCAGCAGTAGTAACTGACGTAGACTCCAGCGATGGAAATCAATAACACATGGTCAATGTGGCTCTCGTGGCATACTAGATAATAGCGGCAACTTTGCAACCAATGGCGCAACATCGACAACCCCGATGGCCAACCTGGTGACGGACAACTCCAGCTTGGTGAACCCTTTGCCTCTGCCACTACCCATTAAGGCAACACCTGGCACAATGAGAGGAACCAGCCCACAGGCTTGCAACAATGAGGACCAGTACCAGAAGCTGTCAAGACTTGAGAGCCTCAACACCGATCTGCTCCAATAACTCAATGCGACAATGGAGGAGCTTCAAAAGGTGTGTACGTGAGAAGCATTTCTTACCGAGACAAATCTACAACTCTCGAGCGAGCCCCAAATTTGAACAGAACTTCTTGAGTGATTCGATCCTTCAAAATCAAAAGGACCGATGGTTTGGATTTGGCTGACGGGTTTCAAGGTTTACTTCATTGCTGCTTGGGTCGTAACGACAAGAAAAAAACTGACCTTGCGGCCTTGCCTTTGCATGGCTCATCTCTAAGTTGGTGGTCTGAACTACATCTTTAGTTCACTAAAGTAGGATATCGGCCGAGCTCAATCAACGTCCCCCCAGACCACTCACATAGTGTCAAAGGTAAACGTTCTACATCTTGAGCGCATCAATACAACGTATTGATGCGCTCAAGATATTGACTCACTGACTCCGCCAGAGAACTTGGTGGACTTTGCGTATGCCATACTCGCATATTTTGGAAGATTGGACGAGAAGTCTGATGTGTGATTCAAGCTTTGATGCCGGTAGTGACCTCGCCCCCAATAAATTTTGCTTGTAGTATAACAAAAACCTCAAGCGCAACATCAGGAGAGTGATTGCCATATTTGGCATCCAGGTCAGCCTTCTCAAATGATTGCAGGATCCAATCACATTGACAGTGTTGAGTACAAGGCTCGGAAACAGGAATCCAACACCTACGACCCTAAGGCCATAATCCATACAGTGGCAGAGGGAGTTCTTTATTGAAAGAAACCTAGTCTCTGATGGAGATTGATGCCATTGATCAATGCGATCAACGGCAGTTATGTACTTTTGAAGAGTTGGATCACATCTCCGGCCACTTTCAGAAACAACAGAAACAGGCCAGCAAGGGGAGAATTTCACAGAGAAGAAAATTGAGGAGCAAAGAAATGGCAAAAGGCAACAGCAGACAGCGAAACACCTGTCCGGTTGGAAACATCTATGCCGGCCGATCGCCCATCTAAGCAGCCCACATAGTCACAGAATAGGGTCCCTGAGATTGTAAAGTTTGCCAAGGGAAATGAGGACGACCAGATGAACTTTTGGACCAACATTGCGGGACAAGAATTTTCACCGAAACTGACCTACGTATTGGCTATCATCAGATCCCCATGTTTCATAAGGAATTCAAGGCGACAATGCTCATCATCAGTTACGGGCACTTTGAGTTTACGGTCATGCCGTTCAGATTCACAAACGCCCCTACAACATTTTTTTGCGGCAATGAATATCATTCTCTTGCCGTACCTGGACGACTTCATTGTGGTGTATTTTGCAACATCTTGGTGTAAAACTGGATTCCAAAAGAGCATAATGGAAATCTCCAAAAGGTTA
Source organism: Penium margaritaceum (assembly GCA_023375785.1). Lineage (NCBI taxonomy): Eukaryota > Viridiplantae > Streptophyta > Zygnematophyceae > Desmidiales > Peniaceae > Penium > Penium margaritaceum. The sequence goes on from SZWC01008735.1 coordinate 84,543, forward strand.
TTAAGGTTTTACTAAGAGAAAAAATCTACTAATAACTCACAAAGTACGACTTATCCTACTGATCTTTAAGTCCGATGTCAAGTATTTCCTTGTCAAGGTTGTTAAAAAAATCATGTTTTATAATCGAATTGATTAGGTGCCACCAAAATAATTCTGACTAGATGTCAATGATGGAAATTGTTCAATGCCCCAGGTTTTGACTCATACCTTCTCTTCAATTCGTGTTTCTACCTCCAACTATGCATACCGTTACCGCTTGTTCTCGTAATCCTCGGTAATGTCTTGCTTGTTGCTAGGAAATCACGAGTGTCAGGACTTTCAGGAGTGTCCTAACAACCAGGAACATCAGAATGAGTGCGATTTCGGAACAGAATCCGATCATGCTTGGGTTTGAGGGCGTTATAGCTGGTGTATCTGTGGAAGCGTCAACATAAGCCTGAGATATCCGCGAGTTGAATGTTAAGCACGCCATATCCACCAACTTAAATAATGACCATGAACTATCCAGCGCTCCAGAGTTTACGTCCACGACATCCATGCACGTAACATAATGAACGACATATCCGGCATATCGTTGTTCTTTGGCTGTGGTGCATATAGCATGAATTTTTCAGAGGACAAAACCAATTTTTTTTTCACATTAGAATGTAGTGACAGATACTGTCGTTACCTCGGACCACTGTTCGATAATGTTTTACACTGAAAGAAACCGATGTAATTGTTTTTGCATGGTAGTTCAATGACGTGCCGAGGCCAATAATGTTGTTCGATATTATCCCAGTTTCCATGTTCGAAAGGAGGGGGTATTATATCCTATGAATAGGCTGTCCCTCCACCAGTGTGTAACCTCCAGTCTGTAGCTCGCCCCTTCTCAAACACAACCTTACATTCTGGAGCCAAAAGATTACCTCGTGCCAGTCTGTCACGAGCCTCACTGGCAGTTTGGAGACATCGGGACCAATCCTGGCCTCGCCCGAGGTCATGGTTGACGTCGATACATCAATGTGCATGTGGTTGATGTATCGTGTTCTACGAGGACGTCACCGTCAAACCCGCGTAGATTGCGTCAAACCTAAGGCAGAAATGCCTCATGCCACGTGCACAAGTTTCTTGTCATGTTGTTTATTGTTTTGTGCTACTCAGCCATTGTGTCTACCCTGTTGTCCTTGTTAGTCTCTCAATATCTGTGTTGTCGTGTGTCATTTGCTGAGAACAAGCGGGCCCGGCTCCCGTCCTGTCTATGCCATGGGCCACTTGCGATGGAGGATGCATCCGCACCCGGTGCGAGTGTGCATATTGTAAATTCAGTTCTGAATATTTTTACGTGGTATCCACTTTTTCTCAACATCGCATCACAACTCAGCTGGACAGCCAGCCGTAGACGTAGATCCCATGGCCCACCACCTGTCATACCATCACGTTGCACCTCTGCAGCGTCGCACAACAAGCCAGGTCTCACTTCCCCACCCCAAGTCCAATTTATGACGAGGACTTGGAGCAAGAACAACAAGCCAATTTCCTAGTCAGCTTGCAAACAGCAGTCTTTGTCTCAGCTGTGGGGTTTATGGCCATGGTAATTCATGGCGGGTGCTACTGTACTTCATCATGCATGCTATGTGGTTCCATGTTTATTCTTGAGCTTGCGTTCCATGTTTTTGAATGTGCAGTGTCCTCGGATGACGAACCGGAGGAATTGGCCCCAAAAAGGTGCAAGACGGCAGATCTCTTTCTGCCCAGCATGGAATTTCCCACTATGGAGGAGGCTACAACCGGAGTTGACGATTACGCCATAGCCAACTGCATGACCGTGGGGTGACTTCGGAGCAAGAAGACTCACTTTCAGGCATGCTGTGGACAGTGGAAGGACAAGAAGTTTCCGTGGCTATTAAATTCCCATGTCAATACACAACATGGCAACGTTGTTGTACGCCAGTTTGTGGATGGACACCACCGTGTTCCTGATATGGGTTGAGGTGATCCATCAAAACTGGTGCGGTGGATAAGTCGGCAGATTGCGTCCACGTTGAAGCGCAACACCACGGCCAACGTGAAGATCCATGAGGCTATGGTCAAGAAGAGCACCGGCAAGGAAATTACCAAGAACACTCTCTCCTGTGCAAAATCAAAGACACAAGAGCGTATGATGGGACCGAAGAACAAGGCCTGGTCCCTGTTTCCTGTGCAGTACAAGAAGGTGAGCATGCTTTGCTTTCTTGCTCTCATATCATTGATGTCCTTCACTTGAGGACGGAAATGTGACAATTCGTCTGTCCTTGAACGTGCAGCTCATGCGCGTGGATCCCAACACCCATGCCGTTGCCAGAGCCACAGAAGATGGAGCTTTCCATCGTGCCATTGTGTCGCACAAGCATGACTTCCTATCTCAACCTCTTGTCTAAGCCGCGGGGCTTGCCTTCTCCTTTTGAGAAGTGTGTTTTGGCAGATGTGCTTAGGGGGAACAACTATAGAAGTACTACTCTCCAACGGTTCCATCCTTCACACCTACTGTCGCTGAGTCCATCCATGTTGTCCGCACCCTCTTTAAGGGTGTACACCGGTACGGAACCGCGGTTCTCCGGTTGGAACCGGAACTGCGGTTCTGGATTTGGAACCCCGGTTCTGCCTGGAACCGCGGTTCTTCATGGTTCTACACATGAAGAGGTGTTACATGCACATTTTCTCTAGAAAAAATCCAGGGACAGCAAGTTTACATTTTGACAATTCTCACCTGTCTCACTTTCAACACAGATTCATGACTATGGGGAAACACCAAGCATTACTACATAAACAACCAGTTTGTTATTGTTTCCCATGTCATGTACACTTGGGGTTGCCTTATGCATTAGCCATGTTGATATATTGAATTCATCATTGCCATTGTTCAATACAAGAACTAAAACACATTATGGAATGTTATGAGATTGAAGAGCAATGCATTTGAAATCAGTTGACTGATGGATCACAACTCTACTCCCCATCGGCATCGTCATCATCGTCATCACCATCCCCACCCCCAAAACCCACTCCCACCTCCATCACATCTTCATCCTCACCAGTGTCAAACAAACGTAGGCCCTCTAACTCCTCAGCTGCTTCACCAACCAACTCTGCTGTGGCCAGCCGGCGTAGTGAATTCACTCAGTCTTCCTCCTCCTTCAGTTCTGGGGCCACATTTCCATGGAGATTAACTGGAAACTCTAGCAGGCTGCGCTCATTGATCCACGACTTCATGGTGAGGAGATTTTCTACTGTCAAGTGGTCAAGCAAATGGCGGAAGTCAGTGATGACGTGCCGGCCGAGGGAGACGAGGCGCTCGGACAGTGTGGATGTGGCTGGGACCACAAAATGGTCCATGGCAGCAAGGAAGAAGGTGGAAAATGAAATCTGCTTTTTTCGGTAATGGCGCAGCACGTTACATGTCGGGTCCTTTGGTGGAAGCTTTGCCCACCTGTCCACCTCACCCTCAAGTGTGGTTGCAGCTGGTTCTTCAACCCGGGGGGCTGGATGTCGTGGTGCAAACAGATCCTGTGATGGATCTACCGGCGCAGCCTGTAACAACTCTTCATCCTCTTCTTGCTGCTGCAGCACACGCGGACGGAGTTGGCACGGCTCTGCTGCTGCCGGCGCTGCTGCAGCAGCAGGAAAAATCTTGCTGTCACCACCTGTACCTGATGCTGCTGCTGCTGCTACTTCCACTGCTGCCGTTGCTGCTGCTTCAGCTGCTGCACGTGCCTCCTCCACCCTGGTGTAGTATGGGCGGAGGAGCTCGATCACCTTCACCTGAAGTTCAGCTGCAGACTTGATGCACATGAGCCGGTGTGTCTTGTCAAAGTAGCGCAGCCGGAATCTTGGGTCTGCTGCTGTTGCAAGCACGTAACGGTCCGTCAGCAGGGCGGCGTACTTCTCCAGCTTTGCTTGGACAGCTTCAAGTCCAGGCTTGATGTCCGCAAGAAGTTGATCCTTCATGGTGAGTCTGCCAGCTGCTCCGCGATGCTTCCCTTTCTTCTCTGCATTGATTGACCACACCTGCTACCCATGGATCTTTGTGAGCATGGAATCAAAGAAGGGGATCACCAGAATGAGAGTAGGGTACTTGCTGCCGCTAATTTTGTCTGTGTATGACTTGAACAGCTTCAATATAAGAGTCAGCAGTGCGCTGGTGGCCCACTCCTCATCAGTCGGAGTCAGCAGCGTGCCCTCCCTTCCATATCCTGCCAGCCATGTCACAAGCACCTTGCACAGAAACAACACGCGGCTGCACATGTCAAGGGTTGAATTCCACCTTGTCTCAGTGTCAAGATGGAGAGAGAGGTACTTGACACCGGCGGCAGAGGCTGCAGAGATGAGGGACTGCTCCCTTGGCATGCTGCAGCTGGTAAATGTGGCAATCGCCCTTGCCTTGCCGAGGACCTCGGCGACAGCAGGGAGGGACAGAAAATAATTGACCTCCAGGTTCATGATATGTCCCAAACATCTAATGTGACCGGCCTTCACAAACCCGTTGCCCGATGGTATGACATGGCGGTCAATCATGGCAACATTTGTGCTCTCATTGGCCACAGTGATGCAAAACACACGTGACCACAACCTCCACCCTTTCAGTGCATCCGAAAAGGCATCAAACATTTTCTGTGCTGTGGGTGAGCCTGGAATGGCAGGGAAAGAGAGTGCCATGGATTTGACCTTGAAGTCATTCACCCAATGCGCTGTGATTCCTACATACTTCATGTTTGCATCAGATTTCTAGCCATCAGTTGTGAAACTAATGACGGAGGTGACCTCAGACAGCAGCTTGCGTAACCTAGCATGAAAAGCAACCGCCCCTGTCACAATACCGCGTGCAATGGTCATGCTACCAGGCAGATGAGCAGTGGGATTGCAATGCAGAAATGCTTTCTCCAGCCAGAATGATTGCATTGACAAAAGTGACAGGTTTTTATCAATGACGTGCTTCCACAGACATGAGAGCCAGTACCTCTTGTTGAGCGTTACCCCAACTCCTGCAACAGCATGCTCTATGACGGTGGTACCTGCTCCTGGATCTGCCCTAATAGCTTTCACAGTGGCGGAGACGGCATTTGCAGTGGCGTATTGCAGTGCGACAGTGACCTCTAATTCCTTCATCTCCTTGAACAACTTTGAGTGGCCTAGACAAAGATTCTTTCTCATTCCGGTGGTGGAGCTCTTCCTGCAACCAAAATCTTGGCCGCACTCATTGCAATCTGCCCTATCGAGACCAGCTTCCTGCTTCTTGAAATAGAGCCAGATGATGGCCTTGTTCTTCTTGCGTTTTTCACCGACCTCCCCTTCACCATCTGACTCCTCATTGTCCGAGTCTTCTGCAGCCGCTCTCTCTTCACCCAAGCCCATGCCGTCTACTATGCTTGCTGTGTTGCTCGTAGCTACAACCCCTGCCAGTACTGCTAGTATAACTGCAGCCAGTACCGCTGCCATTGTGGCAGCTGAGGAGAATTTCTGCACAACCCAATGCGCTGGCTGCCACTGCTGCTGCTGGCTGCCGCTCCCACGGCTGATGGTTTTACTGAATGTGCTGGTGATTCTGAGCCTGGTGCTGGCTGTGTCTGCTGCCGGCTACTGCAAGAGGCACAACCTGCTGCTGCTGCCTGCTCCTGCTGGCTGCCGCTGCTGCTGGCTGCTTCTGCTGCCGGCTGCTGCAAGAGGCACAACCAGCTGCTGCTGCCTGCTCCTGATGGCTGCCGCTGCTGCTAGCTGGCGCTCCCGCAGCTGATGGTTTTGATGAATGTGCTGGTGATTATGAGCCAGCAACGTGCTGGCTACTCCTGCTGGCTGCTTCTGCTGCTGGCTGCTGTTTTCTAGTGCTGATGCTGGTCGGTAGTAGTGCTAGGTGCACGGATGCACTGTTTGATGGTCTAACTCTGGTGCACTGCCACGGCTGCTGCTTGCTGCTGCTGCTGCCTGCTGCTGCAGCCTGCTGCTGCTGCCTGCTGCTTGTGCTGCCTGCTGCTCCCAGCTGACAAGTTGTCAGTGAAAAACTCCGCCTGCTGCTGCTGCCGCTGCTGCTGCCTGCTGCTCTGCACCAATTGTGTACCTCCACCACAGAATTCCAGCATCACCACTGCTGCTCTGCCTGCTGCTGCTGCCGCACCCGTGGCTGATGGTGTTGGCTGCTGCAAGAGGAACAACCTGCTACTGCAGCCTGCTCCTGCGGCCGCTACATGCCTCTACTTCTACTGTCGCTAGCTCCCGCTGCAGCCATGATCCAGTGGCAGTGGTGGAACAGGGCTGAGTGGTACAGAACTGCGGAGCAAACTTGCGCTGAGAGGGCAAAATGAACCAGGCAACAAACTGAAATGGTATTCCAGTACTCACGTAATGAACCAGTCGACTAACTGAAATTGCAGTGACGTTGCCATGCTCACATCATGTGCTCATAAAGGAAGCTCCAGTCGCTGGAGCGGGAAGATTCCTCATAGAGGAAGCTTCATGCAGTGCGAGATAACATACAGTTGAAAGCAAACTGCAGCGGTCGGCCAAACTCAACGTTTATCAGACAAACTGTAAAACAATTTCTTTTTATTCTATTCAAAGAGGCAAAGCCGTGTGCCTGTTGCGTATATGGCACGTAACAGGCATGAGCTGCAGCGCCGCCAAGTGCATTCAACGGACAACAATGTCCGTTCTGAGGTGGCGAGGATTGGGAATCCTTGCTTTTATGTGTCAGTGGATGTGGACCAATGACATTAGGCGGGTAGGAAATCGATGGCTGTCATGCGGCCATTCCGAGGTGGCGAGGATTCCATTCGATGGTTGTCCAATGGTTGTCTCACTTTGACCTGTTTGAGTGTTGAACAGGTCCCCTGCTTCCCCTCCCCCCCNCCCCCCCCCCCCCCCCCCCCCCCCCCAACCTAGGTGCGGGAACCGCGGTTCTGCAATGGTTCCGGAATCTTGGAACCAGAACTGCGGTTCCAATACTGCGGTTCCAAGAATCTGTGTGCACCCTTAACCCTCATTGTTGCTGTGCCTGAGAAGCCCATTGATGATGTCGGCACCTATTATGCTGATCCGGCCGCTCAACATCTGGCTGATCCAGTCAGTGCGTATGCTTTGCTTTGCCACCGCACCACAATTATGGAGCTGGTGGTCCAAAGTGTGCTCACTGTTCAGTTCAACACGCTCCTGATGTGTGCAGACAAAACGGATGATGCGTACATGGAATCCGGGCTCAAGCTTCATAGCGAGCTTGGTTTGTTTTTGAGTTGTCTGACCTCTTCTGCAATGTCAAGGCTGATGAAATACAACACCTAGTATTTCAGCCAGTTCTACCAAAGTCCCTGCTTCAGGTTGCTTTCCTCCGGGACTTCACCGCTAAGCATCTTGCCACCTAGTAGACCAGTCTTGAAAACAAATTCCTTCACTGTCCAACAGTTGCAAGGGTTGCGGCTACTGCATACTCTTCTCCTTCCTCTGTACTTATAGCCTCTTCCTCTTCCTCCTCTTCCTCCTCTGCCACTTCCCCCGCCTCTAAAAACCGTGGGCGTGGCAGGTATTGTGGACAGGACAAGGGGAAACTAAAATATCCTGCGTTGCCTAGCGCGCCTGGAGTTTTCTGCTAGAACTGTGGCTCCTCCGAGCATTCCGCGTGTACGTGTCTTGCTCTGCCTGATGACTTGTGCCTTACATGCACCATGCACGCTCACTAGGCACGCACTATCGTCACTTCTTCCTCCTCTACCTCCAGCTACAGCTCCAACACCCCCTCGGTCCTTCACCACCTCTTTTGCTCATGCCTACTCCACCGCTGGCGTTCCCTTTGCTCCTCCATCAGTTCCATACCCCTGGGGCTGGCCGCCCCCCTATGGAGCATCCGTCCATGTTGGGGCCACCTTCTCTGGCCTACATCGCTCCTCATTGGTGTACCCCTTTCTCGGAGTATCATGTCGCTGCCATGCCCTCGTTGCTTGAATCTACCAGGGTTTGACATGCACATGCGGTGTTTAACTCCCAGCAATAGGAGGATGCCATGCAAGATGAGTTGAGAGCTGTAGACAACCATGGTGTACACAAACTGGTTGATCTACCTCCAGGGTGAAAGGCCATCGATGCATGTTGGGTCTCTTGCTGAAATTACAAGCTCAACGGCAAAATCGATAAGTACAAGGCACGCCTCACTGCCAAGGTGTCTTTCCAAGTCCCCGGTGTTGCTTTTTTACAAAACGTTCACCCCGGTCAGCTGTTGCATCCTAGCTTGATCTCTTCTAAGTCTTGTAGCACATCATGATACTTGAGCAAATGGACGTGAACAACACGTTCCTACATGGATGTTTGGATGAGGAAATTTACATGGTGTAGCCCACCGGCTTTTCTGATGGAACCAACAGAGTCTTTCGCAGTTTGGCGACTATGAAAGGCTCTTTATAGCCTAAAGTAATCACCCAGGTGTTGGAACCAGGACTTCAACTCAACCCTGGAAAGGGGGGGTTAGAAAAGTAGTATGGTAGATCCATCCCTCTTCTTCACTCCATTATCTGCACCATTTTCAGCCATCCTCGTCTACGTAGATGAATTACTGATTGTGTCACCGAGTCAAGAGGCGGTGAAGTCCGTGAAGTCACTGTTACACTCAGTGTACGAGGCAAAAGACTTGGGTCTGGCTCGTGTCTTTCTAGGTGTGGAGCTTGAGCATGATCGTGCTCGTTGTGTTCTCCAAGTTCACCAGACTACATACGTCCATAACATGGGGGAGCGATTTGCACCCCTGCTAGAGTCGGTGCCCATTGCTTTAACACCGATGACGCCAACTGGACAGTGCTCTTGAAAACATGTATCAATGCCGGGAGAGACAATGGATGTGCCTCACTACCTTCGTGACTTACGGTCCCTCATGTACCTGGCCACCACCACAAGAGCTGATATCACCTTTGCTGTGAACTTTCTGTCCCAGTTCTCACAGTGTACAAGGGCACGACGTATGGAGGCCACATTGTGTATTGTTAGGTACACAGGCTGTGCTGAACAATTAGTTCTCTGCTACTGGGAAAAGCAGTCGGTGGCCGTTGATGGTTACACTTATAATGATAGGGCTCATGAGACTGATGCTCACAATCGCAGTGGTGATGTCTTCCTTGTTGGGGGGACTGAAATCTCAAGCAAAATTTGCAAGAAGGGTTGTGTAGCATGCAACTCTAGCAAAGCAGAGTATATTGCTCTTGGTTTATGACTATGTGAGAGTGTTTGGATTTGTCAACTGCTGCAATAACTGTGTTTCTCCATCAGATGTATCACCTTGCATTATGACAACTAGAGCACAAAGGCCATTGCTGAGCACAATGGCATGCATCATAATTGCACTAAGCATATCAATATGGAACATCATTTTGTGCGTAAGCATGTGGCTGCAGGAGATGTCTAGATTGTGTAGGTTGACACCCAACAACAAAGAGCTTACTTCCTCACAAAGACACAAAGCAGTAACTTGTTCAAGATGGCAATTCACGCTGTTGATCTGTTATGTGCATGTTACTCTATAGGATGATTTGTCATGCTTGTGAATGTGTATAGTCTTGTTTCATGTCTTGTGACGTTGGCCTTGTAGTTGTGGGTGTCTGTGTGCGTGTCGGATGTGGTTCATGGAGGACTGTGAGTGATGCGTCAGCACCACACAGTGACCTCTGGCCTCACTGCAAACTCACCACACTGATGCAGGTGACAAACCAGAGGGAGACCCTGCCACTGGTTGCTCCAACATCTCGACATGACTGCACGATGAGGCAGCCCAGTGATAAGTAATTGAAGGACTTCACCAGAATTGGCTCTCTTTGTGTTTCAGCCACAGGCGTGTAGCCTCTTGCCTGCACACTTGATCTCACTTCTTGTTCTTGTTGGAATTCTTTAGTGCTTGGCCGGGTGCTCTCCCAAAACCAGATGCTGCCGATTCTTCTCTGGCGGCTAGTCTTGTACTTACAGCCAAGATAAAGTGTTGGTGTCTTGCTTGTGATTTTTAGGAGTGTGGGGGAAGTGAGCGAATGTGGGGAGATCCCTACGAGACATACACGCCATGGCACGAATCTTTGTGCTTACAGCCAAGATAAAGTGTTGGGGAGGGGGATTGATCATCTAAGGACCGGTAGGCGTACACCTCACTTGTGCATCACATAAAGTGAGGCCACACCATCGCCCAAGGATCGAGCCCAACCTCTCCGTATTAAACCTAGGGTGGCTACTCACCAGTGCACAGCCAAGGGCTTACACGACGACCCTGTAAGGATCAGTCCCCAGGAAGATATGGAAGCTCCCCCAGAATCTAGACACAAACATGGAGACAAACCAAGGCATCCTTAAGTTTCTGAGGTCAAGCATCCTCCAAATCCAAAGAAGATAGTCATGAGAGAAGATCAGAGGTAATCAAGTTACCCCAGGAAACATCATGGGAGAGCTCAGTAGCTGCCTAGAGAGACTGGCACCAACGACAAGCTCCAATCTTGAGTGCTAAATCTCCAGGTGTAGCCATGTTACTCAGTATCCTGTAAACTTGGATAAGTGCATGTGGGGCAAGACACGAGGGCATTCCAGATGTGAGAGGCCATGAACTGAAAGAAACATAAACACTCGTTCATGAACTACGGTCTTAGAACCCACATATAGCAGTAAGATGTCACACACGAAGATGCATAAGCGTGGTGTTGAAACATAAAGGCAGAAAATGAGCATACATCACCCGGGTCATGGGGAAATGCAAGACCAAGAACATGCAAAACACATTTGAAAATTTCTCTGCTAACTGCCTTGGTGATAAGATCAGCCCTCTACAATCACAAGTCCACCCAAGCAGCTCAAGAAACGCCGGCAGCAATGCACTCATGGACAAAATGGTGTTCCACGTTAATGTGCTTAGTGCGAGAGTGGTACATGCTATCATTCTCAGTAATTCCTTATGTGCTTTGATTCTTACTCCTCAGGGTGATGTAGTGAGTGGAAAAATGCAGTTTCTATAACAAGTGGCAGAGCCAGAAAGCTTTACATATACATGCACCAGGGGCCAGATAGGGTTGGTTGTACTTCTGGTTACACACTCTTGCCTGTTGTTTTTCCAAGACACGGCAGTTCCCCCAGTAGAAGGATACCATAATGATTTTTTTTTTGGGGTTTAAGAATCTATGTGTTCCATATTGTCGTTTACGGAATTGTCCAAAAAAATCATTTGGGTGGTACCTTAGAATTCACTCAACAAAAGTATGTGTGCTTGATGTTCAATGACGAACTGGTATACATCACACTACTAACATTTTAGGATGATGAATCTCACTTGCAACGGAAGTCATTCGTGCTCCGAGTCTACCTAGGGGCCTCACTTCACAAGTATTTTAATCGACATTTGGAAAGTGTGTAACGTCCTCAGTTCCTTTTAATGCCAGAAATTCTGTGCACGGCCACCTGCGTAGCCCACGTGCACGTTTGACACCTGCGTCTGGCCCACGTTGGAAATTTCAGACTTCCAACACTTGTCATGCAATCTGTGGTACGCCATCGAAAATGACCTGCTGTAGATTCTGTGCTTTCAAAAGCATTGCTAGCAAATCTGTTGCTCATCAGTCATCCTGCCATCTGTCACACTGAATCATCTCCCCTCTCCTCAGCCACCATCATGGAGCACTTTTTGCAAAAGGTATTCCCAAAGGAACATTCTTGTCATATCATGGTGGCTGTCTGAGATGGTCCACCCGTCCGTCTACCTCCTCCCAGGAGGCCCGTGGGGAGACCGCGGAAGGTCGGAGTCCTTGCTGCCGATGCCAGCTTATCACATGCTGTGGCATGCAACAAGTGATGCACTTTAGTGTACAGAGTGGAGTCAAGGTCGGTGGAGAGCGGAGAATTCTCCGCTCTCCATTAAAAAAAACATAACCCTCCTATTGTACGCGCCACTGGTCAGTTTACGTCAATATTACATTGATGACACCATCGGCTGCTCCAAGGGCGACAAAGTTTTGGTTATTCGCATGCAGCAGGAGCAGCAGCAGCACAAGGAATAGCAGCAGCAGCAGCCGAGTGCCCTAACCGCTTGTTGTCCACCTACGTACAAGGAGAAAGTCAAGGCCAAGGTCTACGATGACGGCCCAACACCATGCAAGCGTGGCCCAATCAATACAGACAAGGGCGATGCGTGCATCCGTGTAGCAGGCGTGCACATGGCATGCCTGTTACACGGATGTGATCTGGAGCACCATACATTCACGCCACACCAGCTGATGGATGCAACAGCGACGATGACGACACAACCATCACGGTTACAAGAAACAAAGACAGCACTTCCAGTGCCGACAGCAACAATGTTGACGATGGCAGTGAAAGTGACAGCGCCATGTCACAGCAGTGCATTGACGACAGCACAAAAACACACATGCTTTCCATCCCACTGTCGTATGCAACAACATTATCAGAAACTGGAATCAGAGCTTCCTTATCCAAGAGGGGTCCTTACTGCTACTGGTTTGGTAGTGGTGATTTCAGGACCATCTACCAAGTCATGAAACAACAAAAAATGGCGTAAGATGCTGTCAAACATCTCTGCCAAACCTTCCGTACCCCCAATGGACACTGTGCTCATGATTATCTGTCTCCATCAACGGTTGCCAGGTGGTTCAAGCTGGGTACCCTCGTCTCGAAGCTGCAGTACAAAGATGCGGTTTTAGCTTCCTTAGCATCGACGGTCACCACCTCCGTCTCCAAGAACCAATAAACAGGGGTACCTGGGCAAGCAGGCGTGGCTAGCAACGAGGCCCGATATCATCAAATAAATCAAGACCATCATCACCGATGCACGTGAGGCTAGGAATAATCTCAACGAAAAAACCATCTGAAAGGAAATCCGCGGGGTCATCGCCCGTCATGCGCCAGACGAACTTCACAAGCTTGGTGCTTGTGCTTTCGGGCAACCATGGGTGACAAAGTTTGTGAAAAAGGAATTGGTCATGTCCTGGCGTTGTGGCACAACACCGGAGCACAAATTTCTCGCAGATTGGGAGTAGCGCATCCTCAAATTTCATCAACGTGCATCACTCCTGCTGAAACCTTACTACATTAAACCATTTTTCTCTGTGAATGATGAACATACTGGCATCCAGCTAATGCCAAGCACCAACCAAACATTAGCAGCCCAGGGTTCCAAGGACTTGGGCATCCTTGGACTGGATGACAAGCACCAGATCACGGTGCTCATCTCTTGTAGCATGACTGGTAGATGATCTTTGGAGGGTGGACCAAGCGATCACTCCCACGTGGGCCTAATACGTGTCACCTCACCAACACTGTTCATCTGCTAAGCTTCACGTCCAACCATTGGGCAAATGGCGACATGAAGAGGGAGTGGATTAGGGGCGGTGGTCCAGCCGTACTACAGCCGCATGTGGGCAGAGTTGTGCATCAGTGAGGGACAAGCGGACATACTGCTTTTGCTGGACGCATGGCACTTGCATGCATGCGCCTCGTTCCAGCAGTGGCTCATGCATACCCATCTGCACATGTGCACTTGGTACGTTCCTCCTGCTTGCACATCTAAAGCGCAGCCGTGCAATGCTGTCCTCATGTTCCCACTCAAGAACAAAATTGAGGACCTGTACGTGGCATGGGGCACTGACCGCAATCGTACAGGGCTTGCAACTACCGTAGGCATGCCCATGTTGAAATAAGAGGCATGTGGGTTGTTCTTTTGTGCATGGCATTTCATTAAGACTGAGGACATGGTCAAGGAGGCCTGGTCAAAGAGGCGTGTGGGTTTCCTCGAGTGTTCACCTAGGTCTTCCATCGCGATGCTGTACCATTCATAGAAGATCTCCTCTTTGTAGAGGGCCCAGTAAAAGAAGAGGATTTCATTGCATGATACTCATACTTTCGGGAATGTGGTTGTTTCCAGTGGGGCTTCTAGTTCTTGCTGACATCACCATGATCGCTATCTGTTGCTATTTAGTACTTTCCATTGTAATTTCATCAACATTGTCCGAGCTGATCGCATCATGTCACTATCGCACTTTGTCGACGTTCATAAAAATCAGGGTCATATTTTGTTTCCATGTGTTGACAAAAATCCACTATCAAAAAAATATTGTACAAGGTATCCAGGAAATGACAGAAAATTTAGTTTTTTTCCCACAAAAACCATTAATCAGGTGGCACCGAAGAAAATCCGTGAAGAAAAAATCATTGAAGGCAGGGCTCCAAAGGTATGTTTAGTCAGATATCAAGATCAGTAGGGTAAAACTGGGTCCTACTCCGCGCATCGGTGTCGTGCCCAATTGCTGTCAGTGAATACATCCACAATGATCGAGGATTGTCCTCTAGCATATATCCTCATACGTTCTGTAGACAGCGTGTAGCGCACTACATGGAGTGCATCCTCAAGATTACACAATCTAGGACACTAAGAGGATTGGAAGGGAAAGTTCATAGCAAAGGCAACATTAGCACGAGTGGTGGTAGCAAAGGACATCGAGGAGCTGACCACCCTCATGTAGTCAGCCACAACCACTGTCTCCCTCAATTTGGACACATTCAATGAATTCATCATCGCCTGACCTACTGTGATCATGGTGGTAAAGGCAGATGGACTGCAGACAGCAGAGATGCAAAGCGGACAATGAGCGAGCGAGCAATTGTGTTCCAGATCCATGTCCAAGAAGACACGGGCAATGCCAAGATCTTTCATCTTGTATGCTAACTGCAAGAGAGACTTAACAGAATTGAAAGCTGTAGGACAGGGGGATGCAATAAGCAGGTCATCAACATAGATGAGGATGGCAACAAGGGGAGCAGAGGGAGCCCCCAGAAACAAGGTGAGATCAACCATGCTCCTACAAAATTCTCCCTTCTTGAGTGTACCGGTAACTGCTTGAATCCAAGAATGCAGCCATTGCTTGAGCATCTACATGGCTTTATGGAGATGTCACACTTTGTTGGTTCCATCTGTGAATCCAGGAGGTCGTACCACGTAAACTTCCTTGTCCAGTGCACCGTGAAGGAAGACATTATTGACATCCATCTGTTCCAACTCCCACTCATGATGAGCCACCAAGCTGAGAAGGGCTTTGGCATAGTGTATCGGCCAACTCGAGTAAACGTCTCATCAAAGTCAACACCAGGAATATGAGAGAAACCTTGGGTGGTGAGCTGAGCCTTGCACCGCTCAATAGAGTTGTCATGCTTTAACTTTTGACAGTAAATCCACTTTGCTGACACAACCTTTCATCCTGATGGAAGATCCACTAACTCATAGATGATGTGGTCTGTTAGAGCATCAAGCTCTTCTTGCATGGATGTCTCCCACAAAATAGAATCAGCTACGTTGCATGCATCACGAACTGTTAGTGGTTTAGGTGGGAGCAAGGAGAGACCAACAATAGCAAAGCATGAGGAAAAATACCCAGTAATTGGCATTTCAAGAGCCCAGTTAACCTTCTGATCAATAAGAGAGTATCTGAAAGGATTTCTAGGATGCACCACAGAGACAACAATGGAATAGGGAGTTGTAGTGCGCCCAAGGGCATGAAATCCTGGTTCACCAGAAACAGTGGCTCAGGGCAAGACGGCAGGGAGGGTCCACTGCAAGATCACCTGTGCTGGGATCAGAAGAGCTAGATGCACAAGAGTGAGAGGCAAATGGACGAGGCTGGGAGGGGAGAGCCCAAAGCCGACCACCACGAACATATGGAGACACAAGAGAAGAAATGGCAGTAGAGGAGGCTGCAAAGCGTACAATGGGTGTGGACAAGGTGGGAGACAGGTGAGCCGGGACATGAGGAGGAGACACATGAGGCATTCTAGGGGAGGTTGCGGAGCCATCCATGGCACAGGTGGCAGGGGAGGACGACAGGGGCAAAGGGGACGGGCCACGAGGAGATGTGATAGGGGAGCAAGTGATAGAATAAGAGGGAGAATTTTCTGATGGGTCATGCACCAAGGGGACAACAGCAGGCTGACCAGAGACAGGTGGGCCATGACCTGTCTAACCCAAGAGAGCGGAACCCGAGAAGCTGGAGAGGATATGACAAGCCGAGGCGAGTCACGTTTAAACACATCTTCAAAAAAGAGGGTATTACAAGATTCAATCACATGACGCTGAAGGGAATCCCAAGAGTGCAAGGCCTTGGATAAGGGAGATACAATTCTAGTGTTCAGATACACCATTTTGTTGTAAAGTGTACACTGTGGAGGGTTCCATGCGCATGGCATGAGATTCAAGGAAGCAGAAGGTAGGACCAAATAATTCACCACCTTGGTCACAACAAAAGACATGCAACAGACGCGAAAAAGCACGTTTGGCCTGAGACAACCAGGTCTCAAGAACATCAGTCACATCACTTTTGTGATGCAGGACAAAGACCTAGCGGTAGCTAGAGAAGTCATCAATGAAGCAGAGCACATAACGGCCAAGGCCACCTAGAAATTCAGGGGGAAAATGACCCATGCCATCATCATGCACAAGATAAAGAGGATGGGCAGTGGCAGACTCGGAGTGGCGCCAGAGTGGTGGAGCCAGAGCCGCTAGCACCATACCTGATGCGACTGCTTGAGCAGCCACCAAGTTCTCTGTAACTACACAGGCTAGCAGGTTCTCCACAAAAACTATATTCAGTAGAGCCACCATAGCATACACGGAGGCAACAAAAACTTTGTTACTTCTTCCAGTAGCCGCCGCCAATGGCAGATGACAGTGGCCTTGTTGGCTGTAGCCATAGCTACCGCCACCTCAGCAGACACTACTTCTGGTGTTTTCAGCCCTCTTTTCATCTCTACCGCAGTGCTGTTCTGACCCCGACCGGAGCAGCCCACACCCTCACCCAGCACATGACCATCCGCATTCTTATCACATATGCATTTGTAACTGTGGCTTGGGCTATTATTACAGGTCTCCTCTGCCTTTTGGTTTCCATCTTTGCGTGGGTCGTTGCGCTGGCATTACCCTTTCTGGATCTTAATTTTGTGTAAATCAATTGTTTTTGTTTGCCCGTGTGTTAAGATCCAGTACGGGCAATGCCAACGCAACGACCCACGGGCGAAAAAAAACAATTAATTTACACAAAACTAAGATCCAGTACAGGTAATGCCAGCGCAACGACCCACGTGAAGATGGAAACCAAAAGGCAGAGGAGACCTGCAATAATAGCCCAAGCCACAGTTGCAAATGCATATGTGATAAGAATTCCAATGGTCATGTGCTGGGTGAGGGTGTGGGCCGTTCCGGTCGAGGTCAGAACAGCACTGCGGTAGAGATGAAAAGAGGGCTGAAAACACCAGAAGTAGTGTCTGCTCCGGTGGCGGTAGCTATGGCTACAGCCAACAAGGCCACTGTCATCTGGCATTGGCGGCGGCTACTGGAAGAAGTAACAAAGTTTTTGTTGCCTCCGTGTATGCTATGGTGGCTCTACAGACTATAGTTTTTGTGGAGAACCTGCTAGCCTGTGTAGTTACAGAGAACTTGGTGGCTGCTCAAGCATTCGCATCAGGTATGGCGCTAGCGAGTCTGATGGAATCAGCGTCGGAAGGATCGTGGGCAGTGGCGCCAGAGTGGTGGAGACAACGGCAAGGGTAATGGCACATATCGCTGCAGGATGAGATACCCGCAGTTCTTAATCAAACGGAAGCAACTGCGGTTACGAAGGCTATGACGGTGAAAACACCAACGGCTGGGATGGCGGCAAATGCCAATGCGAGTGAAGATGTCTGCAGTTCTCAGTCAAAAGAACACCACGGGCTGGGAGAGTGGGCCACGGTAGACATGCGCAAAAGTGACAAAAGACAGTAGGTGTGCGACAGATGCCACCGTGCATGGAAAGAACCACGAGCACCGATCGTGCACAAAGGGAGAACACAACGGTCTTATCTAAATGGAGAGTGGGCCTATCATTGGTCCACGGATTACGTGCAATGAGGGGATTTTCCTTGCTACTTTGGTACCAATAGTCAGTCTTGGATGTGTGAGAGAGTGTGGGGAGATTCCTACTAGACACACACGCGATGGATGTGGAACTTTGTACATAGAAGCAAGAAAACGTGTTGGAGAGGGGAACCAAGCATCTAAGGACCAGTAGGTGTGCACCTCGCTTGTGTATCATACAAAGCCAGGGCACCATGCGGTTGAGCCCAACCTCACGGTGTTACGCCGAGAGAGGCTACTCAGCAGTGCACAGCCAAGGGCTAACACGGTGGTCCTCTAAGGATCAGTATCCAAGGAATTATGGCAACTCCCTCAAAAACCACATGGAGACAGACCAAGTGTTGGATTTGTGTCCTGTTCTTTTTCCACTCATATCTCTATTCCCACTATCCATGTCTCACTATCCATGACACACACACACACACACACACACACACACACACACACACACACACACACACACACACACACACACACACACACACACCC
>SZWC01008736.1:15406-49591 GCA_023375785.1 Penium margaritaceum
GGGAGGGAGGGAGGGAGGGAGGGAGGGAGGGAGGAAGAGAGGGAGAGGGACGAGGGGGGAAGGGGGGTGGGGAGGAGAAGAGGGAGATAGAGCCCTCAACATGCGCTACTTCGCTACACAAGCCAGGCTCCTGGAGAAGGCTGCCAGCTCTACTCTTCTGCTCTGCTGTGCACTTCTGGTGCGCTGCGCAGCGCCGCTGCGGTCTTCTGCTTTGATGCTTTGCTGTGCGCACGACGTGGCGTGTCCGAACAGAGTAGTAGCATGAATGGTTCTTTTGGGATGTTGGATGGGGGCGGACTTACAAGTTGCCCCTATTCTCCCTAGACCGTCTTCTCTCTGCCCCATTCTCAGGATCATAACCATGTCGCCCATACTTGTCGTTACGTCCCTGGCCAAACGAAGCATAAATGGTGAACAGGTCGAAGTTGGGAGGCAGACCACGATTTACAATTTGGGATGCTTGAGCCATTGATAATTAGTGGTAAGTATACTTCGATGACAAGTGTTGAAATGATCAAACATATGCATACAAGCGTCGAGTTACGAATGAGGCATAGTCGGTGTCGTTGGGTCAATTGTCGAGCGATGTGTAAGGAGTCGCGTCGTGAGTGGTCGGATTGGAGAAGGTCCGCCGAGAAATCGGGGGACTTCGAGAATCGATATTGAAGATGCGACATGCATCTTGGTGAATCTAGATTCACTAAGGGTGGGGCAGTTGGTCGGTTTGCCCTCGACCGTCGGAGTGAATATCGCGGTTTCGCAACACGATGGGTTGTTTGTGCAATACCATAAACACCCACCCGGAACGATTAGGGACTTGTGTACGTCTGGTACGTAACAATTCCCCCCCTTTTAGCCGCGACGTCCCGGCGCGCATACAGAAGTGGCCCGGTGACGGCGTTAAGAGTTGTGGATTAGGTGATCGACATCTCGGAGGTTGTCATAAGGTTCCCAGCTGATGTGCGCGGCGTCATAGTTGTGCCACTTGATGGGATATTCAATCGTTTTGCCTCGTCGTCGATGGCTAAGGATGTCCTCAATGACCTACTCTATGTCTTCTTCCACTAGAACGGGATGAGGGGGAGAGACATCCTTGTCGGGAAAGTTCTCTCCGGGTTAGCTCAAGTGCTTAAGTCTACTGACATGGAACACCAGATGAACTTGCGTAGTGCCGGGGAGTTTGCATCGCACAACCACGGGGGTTTGCATGCGCTCGATCTCAAATGGTCCCAACCAGCAGGGATTGAGCTTGGAATATTCGGCTCCGTGTAGTTTGATGTTTGCTGAGCTGAGGACTTTGTCGCCAGCGGCAAAAACGTAGTCGCTGCGATGTCGGTCAGCTGCTTGCTTCATCGCTACTTATGCCTTCACAGGGGTTTGTCATGTTTCCTCCTAGATTGTGGTGAAGTCTTGGCATTGAATGTCAACCGTGGGAATGTTGCTGCGACTTTGTAGTCCAGTTGGTGTGGCAGGAAGTTTGTCATACACCACCTCAAACGGAGCTTTACCTATTGCGGTGGAAACTGCCGAATTATATGCGATTTCGGTGATCAGGAGTTTTTGTGCCCAATCCATCCCGTTAACTTCACATAGTGTTCGGAGAAGCTGCTCGAGCATCTGGTTTGTCCGCTCGGTTTGACCGTCAGTCTGAGGATGAAACGTCGTCGAAAATCGAATTCTTTTGCCGTAGTGGGTCATTAGTTCGCGGTACTTGATATCGTAGTCGAACCCAAATTCAAGGATCTCCATCCATCAGGTTTGACATCGACAGTGGCTCGGCTGAGTCTTCAAATGTTTTAGCACATGGTGGTCGGTGCGCACGATACATCGGCGGCACTCCAGATACCACCGACATGTCTTGAAAGCATGTACGAACACCAACATTTCTTTCTCGTGTACGGCGTAGTTGAGTTACGGTCCTCGCAGTTTTCAAAATATGTGGGCGACCGGTTGCTCGCCGTTGACGTTGTCTTGTAGGAGAACTGCGCCAATGGCTCGGTCTGACACATTTGTGACCATGACGTAGTCGGCCGTTGGATCGGCTAATCGTAGGCTCGGCGCCGCAGTAAGAGCGTTCCGTAAAGTAGTGAACACTTCTTGTTCGATGTCTTCCCACCACCACTTGCTTTCTTTTTTAATCAGGTCGGAAAGAAGCGCTGACACTCGAGCGTAATCCCGTACGAAATGCTAGTAGTAATTGTAGAAGCCGAGGAAAGCTTGAATTTCTCGAATGTTGGCCGGCGCTGGCCAATCAGCAACTGCTACCACTTTTTCTGGATCCATGGTGATGCGCCCACCGTTGATGACGTGATCCAGAAACTCGATCAAACGGCGACCAAAGTTGCATTTCAAGAGTTTTGCGAAAAATTTCTCTCTTTATAAAACTTTGAGAATTCTTTGAATTTGTCCATCGTGCTCCTCTCGGGTGTAGCTGTACACTAGAATATTTTCAAGGTTCTCCACTACAGAATCGTTGAGGTATGGGTAGAAAATGTTGTTCATTGGCGCCATGAATGTTGCCGGGGCATTCGTCAGTCCGAACGGCATTACCGTGAACTCAAAATACCCGTAGCGAGTTCGGAACGCCATCGTCTAGATGTCGGCGTCTGCCACACGTATATGGTGATAACCATTGTGCAAGTCAATTTTGCTGAAAATTCGAGCTCCTCAAAGTTTGTTGGCTTGGGTAGCAGTTCTTGATGGTAGCGTCGTTCAACGCCCGATAGTCCACGCACATCCGCATCTCACCAGTTTTTGTTTTTATAAATAGTACTGGTGCATCGTATGGTGATGTGGATGGGCGGATGAACCCTTGACCGAGCATGTTGTCGACTTGCTTTTTTTTCGCTCGGTTAACTTGTGATCGCTCACCCGATAGGCCCCTCGAACTATAGGTATGCTGTCCTGCTTCAGTTTAATGCGATGGTCAATGTCACGTCGCGGAGGTAAAGTTCTTGGTAGTTTGTCAGGGAAGACGTTCGCAAACTCTTGGATGAGTGGTGCGAACTCTTCGGGTACCATCGCGAACTTTGTTGATGTCGACGAGACTGATGAGGTCGTTGAGGATGATCAGTTAGCTGCTGCTACTTTTGCTTCCTCCATTGGCTCGAGATGTATCAGCCACACACGAGCTCCTCGTCTGATACACTACTTGGCCATGTTGAGAGGTATCGACTGCACAGGTTGTCACTTCTTGGCTACCGCGGCTTCCACTGCTACTTCCACCTCTATTTCTTCCGTTGTAAGCTTCGGTTCCATGCGCAAAAGTTGTCGTCTGGCGCCGTCAATCTCCACGTAGACGTCGCCAGTGTTCCAGTCGACCTGCGGATTGTGCCGATACAGGAAATATCGTTCGAGGATGATTTTTTTATCGCTCATTCGACAAGACCGTTATATCCCCGTAATTCTCCTACTTGTAGTCGGAGTGGTCCTCGGAGTCTCCGTATTTGCAATCTCCCATCGAAGATTTTTCCTTCAAACATCCCCAGTTTTGTCTACAAATCCAGCTCCTACACCATGTCATTGCTCAAGAAGTTGTATGAAGCTCCTCCATCCAATAGTGTTGGCGCCAATCTGTGAATTTTACATCCTCAAGGCTCAACTTTTAGCAGTGTCACTGGTTGGTCTTCCTCGTACCCCTCGTCAAACCTCGCGATCTCATAAACCCTTTGTGGCGATCTAGGCCGTGCAGATGGGCGCTCGTTCGGCGCAGATTGTTCCGTGGGGACAAGAGTTGCGCCTTTCACTCCTACCCTTTGCCAGTTCCTGACTCATTTTCCTGCTTCCCCCGGTTTCTGGCCTACTACTTGCTGCGGCAGTTGCGAGCGATGTGCCCAACTTTTCGCAATTGTAGCAGGTTCGCGTTTCTCCCTGGTTGCCTACTTCCACTTCCATCAAATTCAAGGAGTCCGCCGACTAATTTTTTTTGTTTCCACGATAATTGTGGTTAGGAGGTTGCCAGCCATAGGATTCTTGGATCCGAGCATTGTAGTCGGCGCTGCCAGTCCTTTCTACTACTGCCATCATCCGTGCAAAGTCGTTTTGCATGGAAAAAATAGCGACTAGTCGCTGGATATCTCGCTTTAGGCCATTGTTATAGCAAAAACAGAGTTTTTCGGAGGGTACGTCTGCCTCAGTGATGATATCACGGAATCTCCGCGTGTCGGATAAGAGACCATGAGTTGGCCGCACTAAAAAGCAGTTTGATGAGATCCTCCGTCATGGGCTCATCAAACCGTCCACATCATGTAACATGAAATTTATACTTTTGTGGAAAATTCTGTAGGCAAGATGTGGATGTGTGTGGATTACCAAACGTTGGATGAAATCACCATTAACAAGTTACCTCTTGTCGCGAGAAAACATTTTTTTTTACCAACTCTGTAGGGGTAAGAATTTTTACCAAAATTTACCTATGCAATGACTATCAACAAGTCCGCGCATCCAATCAAGACACTAAGAAGAAGGCGTTTGATACCAAATACGGGTACAGGTACACGGTCATGCTGTTCAGACTCACAAATGCCCCTACAACATTTATGGTGGTAGTGAATAATGTTTCTGGCCATAACTTGACGTCTTCATCGTCTTTTACCTCGACAACATCTCGGCACGCGTTCATACCTCAGAGGAGCACAACAGAAGTTTTCGAGAAGTTTCTTGAGATTCTACAAAGAAAGAAGTAACGAGGAAAACTCTCAAATTACAACTTTGTCACTGTTATCGAGTTCTTATGCCATATCATCAGCTACGAATAGATCACAATGGACCCGAAGAAAGGTGAGGTGACCGTTCATTGACCGAGGCCGACAAACGCTCAAGACGTACATATTTTGTGGATTTTGTAACTACTGCCGTCAATTTGTGAAGGACTAAAACCGGGTGTCAATCCCTCTTTTTTATCTCGCTCGTAAAACTACTAAGTGAAATTCGGACGACAGCCAACAAGAAACATTAATCTCTTTCAGAAATGCTATGAACTTAGCGCTTGCCCTGTAACTAAAGAACTTCAACGGTGGATTATGTCATGGCCAATAAAACATCCAACCGAGCAATGAGAGACGGTCTCCTCCAAGAGAACAAGGGTAGAGAACAACCGGCGGTGTATATGTTGCAAAAACTACATGCATAGAACCCAGTTAAACAATGTACAAAAAATAAATACTCGCAGTAGTGCAAGAATTCAAGTTGTGGTTGGGTAGTAAGATTACTGACAATGTATTTTTTACACCGACCACCACGGACTCAAATATCTCAAGACACGACTAAATCAAATTTGTCAAAAAGATTGTTAGGTGGAATTCCTTGAGTAAAATTGCGACTACGACATCAAGTATCGACGTGAAGAAAAGATCCAACGGATGCCCTAAGTCGGTGACTAGACTTGGTGGCGGAGGGTAACACGTTGCTCATCGAATGCGACCTATACCTCATAAAGTAGTTTGCAAAAGGTTATGATGATTTAGGCAGAGGCAGCATAACTAATTTCTAGTTTGCTGATCCTTACCGACAACAACGATTCACTTGCCAAGTTGTCGTACCACCAAATGAAGAGTTGGGGAGGATGTTATTGGAGGAATGCCACAACACCGGTCCATGTGGAAATTTTGTTGAGGGCAAGATACTAAAGAAGTTGTCAAAGTATTACTGGTAAAATTGGATGCAGACCAACGTGGTAGCATTCTACATATCTTGTAACACCTGGCAATGTCAAAAATCGTGTTGCACAAGTCTGCCGGGACCGCTCCAACCACTCCCTGTTCCAACAAAGCCATGGGTCGGCATCAGCCAGATGTCTCACTTAATCCCAATGAAGGCTACCCTATCTGCTAAAAGAAATGCTTGAACATTTCTAAATCATAACACGTGGATGTACGACGTGGCACATACCATAATTATCAACATAGACGGCTGCTCTAGCCATTTACGGCACAAAATGATGATGTGTTATGCCATTCAGATCCATCTATCAATGGCAGTCCATTCACAATCCAATGGGCAAATTACGCAGACCAATCAAATGCTTGAACAACTCTTCCTCGCTTTATGCAAACCCTGTGTCACAGATTGGATAGCAAAACTGTTGATCACCAAACTCGCATAACACTTTGCAACTTCCAAAACAATGGGCATAAATACATTTGAAGTGGTTGACGGTATAATTACAGCCACAGAAACCAGACTACAATGCCAAAGCAACATTCTCGTGGTTGACATCCACTGACGGTACTTCTCCTCCGTCTGGGAGGAAATGCCACACCCTTGCAAATACATAAGCCAAAATGAAGAAAATGGTGGACCGACATCGCAGCAAAGATGTGTTCAGCATTCACAATTGCTTCCTCATAAGCTCAACAAGACAAAACTTCTAAAAATCTCAAACTCAGGTGGTTGGGCCCGTTTGAGATCAAGCAAATGTAAACCCCGGTTGTCACTCAACTTCACCTACCAGACAACATAGTGATCCACCCTGCCATCCACATTAGCAAGCTTGCGCACTACCTAGATCCCAGAAAGAAGTTCCACCGCAGAGACGTCGCTCCTCCACCTGCCATCCAAGGGAACGGGGATATGGAGTACGTGATCAAGGACATCCTCAAAAACCAATGCCATGGGAAAATGGCCAAATATCTGGTCACATGGCATGAATGCGATGGCCTGCACAATACCTAAGAGCCCTATAAAAATATGCAAGACGTCCATCATCTGATTGACATTTACTATAGGCATCACTGGCCTACGTTTGCTAACATGCCGGGGTGTTGCAGCTAAGAAGGAGGAAGTGTTACATCCCAGACGCACACAATCCCCTAAACTGTGCGAGTGGGTGAATCTCTTCTTATAGTTTTCAACCACCATACGTCAGCCTTGGGATCCCACCATATGCTGACCAACCAAGGGCATTTTAGCTAGATGCCCTCTGTCTCAATGTTCCTCTCATGAAGTTTCTGACACCTTCGACCACTTCCCAGAATGAACGACAGAATTGTCCCAAACTGTAACGGGCTGGATCTCCAGCTCCTGCTCTGGGTCGTTGATGACGATTGCCCCTCAGTCTCGCGAAGGGGGTAAACCCCTGACGCGGACTGAGAACGCCATTCTGCGAACTCCGACGACGACTTCAGAGCAGGAGCTGGAGATCCAGCCCGTTACACAAACCATATCGACGTTTCAATATTATTCCTTTGACTTTTTTTATGACACTAGAATTTTTTGAAACCACGCCTTGATATCCTTGAAAGCCCCCAAATTGTCATTATGGTTTATTGAAACGACCACTCATGATGCGACATTACATGCATCGATCGACTCAAGCACCAAAGACCAAACATATGCCTCTTTAGGTCTCTCGCTATTATATGTTTGTGTTGGAAATATCCGCCATTTGTCATCAAAGTCTACTTGCAACTGATATTATACATGCATTCATCCTCATTCCTCAAATAATCTACTGCTCTCCACCTCATCCTCGTGAAACTTACGTTTTGCTCTGTTACATCATAAACGTGCACGAGTCTCAAACCTTTACAAGTGGGCATTCTTTTCCTTTAATTCATGGTCCACCACGTGTTGACCTCAGGTTTTTTACGTTGTTCGGCCGAGGACATTTCAGCCACCTGTCCCAACCTCCAACGTTTCGGTTCTAAAAAGTCTGACACTTTTGACCACTTTGTAGGAGGGTCTATAGAAGTATTACAAACTGTATAGATTTTTATATTGAATTCTTGATGGCACTAGGCTTTCAAACCATGCCTTGAAATTCTTGAAATTTCCCAACTTCTTGATGGAGTCTTCCAATGTTACCACATATGACACAACATCATACACATTGCTTGACTAGAGCCCCCAAGTCCCCATTTATGCCTCATTGTATTTCTCATTATTGTATGTATGCGCTCAATTTTTTAAACACTTCTCATTGGAATACAATTATTATTATACTAAAGCGATCCAATTCTCCAGATTCCTTAAATCGTATTATATCCTGCACCTCATCCTTGTGAACTACCTACGCCCCGCTAAGTGTAGCACTTGGTATCAAAGTATAGTGGCTCTAGAGAGGCGGCTAATGCATTAACTACAAGGAAAAAACCTCTCAAGAGTCTTAAGTGTGTATCCACCATTCAGAAGATTGCAGGCCGTGCAAACAAAATGGTGAACGTAGCGAACGCACCCATCGACAAGCAATGGTAAGCAGCAACGACAGTGGAGATGGAGGATCAGTAGCATGCGATGAACAATGCTCTCCAGAAAAAGCAGGCAGCAATGGCAATTTTTGGGATGAATGGCACAATACCCTGGCGACCAACCCAATGATAGACCCCTTTGGCTCGTTAGGCCCTTCGCCCCCGCCACTACCCACCGGGTCGAGACTTGGCATGATGGGAGGCACTGACCAACAAGTTTGTATTAAAAAAGATCCATTCCATAAGTATTCAAGACTCGAGAGCCTCAATACCCATATACTCCAACGAATCAACGCAACCATGGAGGAGCTTTTGAGTGTGCCCACGTTGGAGGATCTTTAACTTTTGAGTGGGTCCCAAAATCGACCAGCACTCCTTGAGTCATTTGATCTTACAAACTCCAAAGGACCGACATTCTGGATGCAAATCGTGAGTTTAGATATATAGTTCACCACTACTGGGGTCAACAATGATTAGAAAAAGTGACCTCACACCTTGCTTCTGTGTGGCATGGCTTTGAGTTGGTGATCCGATCTAGGACCATCCAACGGCAACAAGAGATCAAGGGAGATGGATCAAAAGCTTAGGTGAACGCTCTCACATCATCGAATATAAATGTTGTACCTCTCGAGCATATCAATTGAATGTCTCGCAGTTCTTTGAATCCACAAGACAACTGGATGAACTTCACGCGTGCCACAATGGCATGCTTTTAAAAAATGAGCTAGAAGACTAATGCATGGCAAGGGCTTCAATGCCTCTGTAAACAGTCCAACGTAGCTAAGACCACATGGATTCTTTACCAAACCATCACTTCCTGTGACCTCGCCCCCCAAAATCTTTATTTTTACTACAATAGCCTCAAATGTGAAATGTGGCAAGCAAGTGCCATATTCGGTATCCAAGAGGACCTTCCTTGAATGATCACATCAGCCGATTGTCGTAGAGGGAAATTGCAGTCTACTAAAACCTCGTCTTTGATGGAGATCCACGCCGTCGATCAACATGATCAACGGCGGTGTCCGACTTGCATGAAGCCTGGACACATCTTGCGTAACTGTCCAAAACTGTAGTAACAAGGCAAAACGAGAGAGATTCACATAGAAAGATGAGAAGAATGAATATTGTAAAGGGCAAGAGTAGACGGTGGAATTTCTGTCTGATCGGAAAAATCTGCGTCACCCGATCACCCATGCAAGCGGCTCACATCGTCGCAGACAAGGATTCTTGAAATTGCAATGTTCGACAAGGGGCACGAGGACAATCAACTAGTGATACTGCTAGGTATGAGGTATGGTTAATCATGTCATTTTTATACACTCTTGTGTGTGTGTGTATTCAGCTATGCATAGGTAGGAAGTTTCTACGAAACCTTGGTGTAGGAAACCATATTTTACCAAACTCCTAGCTCAATTAGATTGAGCGTAAAAAATTCTAACATGGAACAAGAGTACGAAATAGTTATAAAAAATTGTAGAAGACTGTACAAAAATTGAAGACTATTCTAGGTCGTTTAAATATTTGTAAATACTGACATAGTTTGTGTCAAGAGCGGATTCAAAACACAGAATAGTCAGTTATGACGTTGGTGCCTAGAGGGGGGCCGATTGCGAGCACGTTGGGGCCATCCACCGCGCGTGCAGAATCACCACGCGAGCGAGATTCCCTCCCCCCCCACCCTTGCCATTGTATATGGGGAGTGTATGAAAGAATGTATCTATTGGAAACTGAATGACGTACACAAGTGTGTGTTCCGAGTTTTGTATTGTTTACTCGAGTTCTCTCGCTAGAGTGCATTAGTGTATTGTTGGCGACCGAACCACCATGCACTTTCCAATTCACTCGCCACATACAATCTCGAACTTGGAGGGGGGGGGGGATGGGGTCTATCGTTTTTGGATGGACTTCTTGCCTGACCCCCGCTCCCCCCCCCAAGAGCGCAAAATGTATTGGTCGATTGTATTGGACAGTGAACGTCGCGTAGTATGAGGAAACCGAGAAATTTGTACACAGGTGAACAACGTAGAGTGCATCTGTGACGACCCTTCGTCCATCGATGCAAGTGTATCGAAGGTTGAATCCCATCAAGGTTGAATTATCAAACTCGATGAAGACAAAGCTTTACACCGGTGTCAAACTCATCAAACGAGATGTGTGCGACTACTAAACCACGCCCGTTCTAAGATCCACATGGAATTTTCGCCACGTAGGCGAGAACCAACCCCCCTCCTACCTCGTTGATCTATTATGGGGAGTGTATCGTGGAATGTATCTCGTGTACAATGGATGATGTACACAAGTGAACATCTATATCTTTCTACTGTTTATAAGACATTCCTCTCGCTTCAATACATTTGTGTATTGTTAATGACCGGCCCCCAATACACTTCCCAATTCACTCACCGCATAAACTTTCCGCTTGTGGGGCGGGGGGGGGGGGGGACCTGTCCCCCCCCCCCCCCCCAAAGAACGGAGAATGTCTTGGGCGAATGTATTGGACACTGAATCTCGCGAAGTACCCTACTCCGGCCTAAATTCATAACGTAATTATTTTTTTTTCGGGACCAGCCCATAATTATGTTCTGGCCTATTCAGGACCGGCCAAAGTTTATTTCTGGGTTGGTTGAAAAAAGCCGGATTTGATCAAGTTCGGCTGTGTTCGAATTTAGGCGGGCCAGAAATTAGTCGTGGCTCGACGTTCTCGCGGTCTGCCCTGAGACCGTCAAGCCACGACGCCCCGCTCCGTCGCGCCTGCGAGTGACGCAGCGGGCTATGTAGGGGGGGGGGGGGGGCTTGTCCCAGGACAAAAACGGCAACGCCGCTCGCCCGTCGATACGGGCGAGCAGCGTGAGCCGTGGATTTGGTGGCTCGAGTTTGGACTTCGGAGCTCGAACTACCAAAATGTCTTGCAACCTGGCAGATGTGAACGGTACGTTTCGAATTTTTCCGGGCGTTTTTTGGGCATCCTAGTCTGGGACCGGCCGTAAACTCAACCCGGGCTTGTTGAAAAAAGCCGAAAAAACAATTCCTTGGCAAAAGGTATTACGAATTTAGGCGGCAGTACGGTATGACAAGAGGAGAAAAATTGTACACCGGTGAACAAAGGAAGATGTGTCTGCGATGTTGCTTTGTCCAACGATTTAACCTCGTCGATGTTCAACACTCGTTCAAAGTTTACATGACAAACTTGTTTCAAACCCAGTAAAACCTTTTGGAATGGCCATGTCATGCTTTACTGTGGGGAGTGTATTCCGGCGTGTACCTGGTTGACCGTAAAAAAAGTACACAAATATACGTACAGGATTCGTTCTGGATTCATCAACATTTCCCTCTACGAAATACATCAGTGAACTTCCAACAGGTGTCCTCGGATACACTGTCTGATACATCCACCCAATACACTTTTGCAAAATGGGGGGGGAGGGGGGTGCTATGTCCAGATACATCTCCGATCCCCCCTCCTCCTCCCCCCCCCCCCCCCCCCCCCCCCCCCCCCCCCCAAATGCCGAAAATTTATTGGACGAGTGTATTGGTGGGTGAACATCGCGAAGTATGAGTTCTACGAGATACGTGTTCACTGGTGAACACCGCCTGAAAAGTTCAGTCACTCGTCAGTCAAGACAAGCTTTTGGATATAAGGTCGTGTGTGTAGTATTATATCTGTTTGTATTTCGATGAAAGCAAAAACTTTTCACACGATCACAAACTTCGATTCGCCCATGTGAGATTGTCTCGATGACAATTGACTGCATAAAAGTTGACTGTAAATCTGTCTATCCGACAAAATGAATTCGAATACATTTGAATTATTTATTTTTCTGAGACGGATGGAAGTAGGTGTGTATCTGTCGAATGGTGGACTTCGGCTCCGTCTCAGAGCCGAAGTCCACTATTCGACATAAGATTAATTCGGATGAAACATGCATATGAAAAATAGATGTTGTAAGTTCATGTGTGCTTGCGAATTGGACGGAGATTATCTATTGAAGTGAGTACGATACCTTCAATCGGTGAAGACAAAGATTAACTCAACGGATCCCTGATCCTCGCTGTTGAGGATATTGCAACTGGTCCACAGTTGCTTGCGTTGAATGAATGCCACACGACCGTTTGATGAAGTTGATTTCGATATACCTGCGAACGTTTGTAGTACTGTCTCAAAGATCCATTACTTGGAGGCTATTTTATGTTTTGTACAGCAATGACCAACGCGATCAATTCCGTCTTTAAGCAAAATATATGACGCTATTTCTATATTGTCTAGTATGCTTCGTGGAAATTTTCCTGTTACCATTTTCTTTTTACCAGACTTCCACAAAATTTTCTCCTAGCCGTTAAAGCACAAAATGTCATTCATTGTCTTGACAGGGGTCGTCAGAAGCTTCAACCAAAACCTGTGTAGTTTCTCACCACCTTCCTCTCCCTGTACACATGTTATGTACACAGTATGTACGGTGTATTTTTCCAGGGAGACTGGTCATAAATGACAGGTATGGTGGAGGGGTTGTAAAAGTCACAAAATGGCACTAACACTACAATATAGACGAGCTTCTCATGAATTTAAACAATGAAAGTTCAGAAGCTGGATTTGCAGACCAAACCAAGGGTGTTGGAGGGGAAAATCGTTGACAGATGACGACACATCCATCGACTTAACCAACCTCACTGAAGACATATTGAAGATCGGTAGAACACGAGGGTGTCAATAACTTGCTCAATGTGTGATCACAAGATCATCCTCATGTGATATTTTCTATACTAACACAATCCGCAAGTAGACTGGAGCAAGAGAGCAGCCCATGTCCATATTAGTGACAAGAAAGAACATCTCACTTTTGACTGAACAACCCACGACGAAGTGGTAGTTATAGGAAGCAGTAGAGGTGGAAGCAACAAAGAAGTTGCGGTAGTCGTAAAATGCCAGTCGATATCTCCAAATGTAACCATAAGATATGTGCATCGCAGAGCAAAAGCATGGCTAGTCCATGTGGAAGCAATGAAGTGGAATGAACTACAACGACAGACGCAACCACATTGGCATCGACATCTAACAAGTTTGTAGTTGTTCCAGAGAAATTTATATCACTCCTTGAGGATTTCAAAGAGGTTTTTCCCAATACAATACACCAAGAGTTACTTGTAAAACAAAGCGTCAATCACCAAATAGACCCGAAGCCTGGAAGCATACCAAAAATCAAGGAGAGCTATTGGATGATCAACCACAAACTCACTGAACTCAAAGGGCAACATGACAAGATTTTCGGTCATGGGTTCATCAAGATATCTACGTCACCTTACATGGCACATGTACTTTCCGTGAAAAAGAATACCAGTGAGGTATGGATGTGCGTGCTCTATGGAGCATTAAATGGCATGACCATGAAGAACAGTTTTCATCTTACGAAAGCAGCCACAGTTTTTGAACAACTCATTGACACAAAAAAAACACCAACATTGACATACACAGCAGCAATCATAATATCCGCGTATCTTAAAAGAACATCGAGAAGATGGCATTGAGCACAATGTGGTTCGAGCTCATAGTTACGCTAGTTGAACTCACCAATGCCTCTACGACGTTTATGGCAGCAATAAAGAACATTTTTCAGCCGTAACTCGTCCACGTCCTAGTGTAAAGCCGCACTCCGAACGAGAAAAATGGGCATCTCTAAAAGGTCCTTGAGATTTCACAAATAAATCATTTATATAGAAAACCTTCAAAAAGTGACTTTGGTCACCGCTAGATCGAGTTTCCGGGCCACATCATCGGTGGCAAATGCATCACCATGGACTCGGAGAAAGTGGAGGCCGACGTTGATTGGCTGACACCAACCAGAATTTGAGACATGCAGGTTTTTCTGCCTACTACCTCAATTTGTAAAGGACTACGCCTGGGTGTCAGCGCCTCTCTCCAATCCCACTCATGAAAGTACCAAGTGGAGTTAGTGGAGATGGAGAATAAGAAGCATTTAAATCCATAAGGAACACTGTGAGAAGCATTGGAAATTGCATCCTACTCAGCTTGGAGAACACCAAATTCTCTGGAAAAGACTTCCCAAAGCTCAAACTTGGATGGTAGGGCCCGTTTTAGATCAAGAAAATGCAAAATCTGGTCGTCGCTTGACTTTGTCTACTATAAAATAGTGCGATCCACCAAGTCTTCAACGTCAGCAAGCTCAAGTACTACCAGGACCCCATCAAGAACTTCTTTGACAGAGACATCGCTCCTCTTTCCTAAAATCCAAGAAGATGAGTATACGGGTTATGTGAATGAGGACATCCTTGGACATGAACACAGTGCAAAAATGACAAAGTATCAAATCAAATGGCAGGGCTACGATGCTACACATGGAACCTAAAAGATGTTCATCATCCGATTGTTGACTATTATCATTGTCACCGGCCTATATCTGCCAACGTGCCAGGACATCATAACAAAAGGGGGTTTTGCGTTGCTTTCCAGATGTACGTGAGTCCATAAGCTTTGCGAATGGGTATTTTTTTCCCTCACATTCAATTGGAAACGATGATGCGCTAGTCTGGAAAAGTCTAATTTGTCTTGCCTCACCTACTTGGACTAAAGTTTGTGGCCTGTTATGCCTAGACTTAGCGCCTGAGTAACCCTGGTTGCTCAACTATGAGAGTGAAATCTTGCACTCAAGACTTAGCGCCAGAACTACAGCTCAAAGTGAGCTATAAACAAGTTAACATCAAGAAGGAAGCATAGAGTGAGACCCATCCCACACTAACATAGGCACTCACCTCTGCGAGCCTCTCATTGATTCTACCGGCCAATAAAGGGAATGTACTATGGTCTGGCCTGTGGGGTTTTCTTGCTGAGCCCTGCCATAGGACTGACAGACCCAAACCCGGACGTCGTTCATTTTTTCCTGAAAACAGGAACATATCAAAATATGCAAGCTGCAACCGCAGTCGGATGGTGAGAATTGGCTAGAAAAATCACGCATGAGACTTATGATTGCCTGAACCTTGGAAGAATCTATGCTCCTAAAAACAACCTTCCATGAATGTTTTTGACATGAGCATCGGTGGCTGCTATCAATGGAGCTAGCCGTGCACTGCTACAAAGTGGGAGACTCCACAGACGCACACTACCATGTTTTTGAAGATGGAGTAACATCCCCTTTATTTCTCAGCGCACGCCATCTTCAATGTACGTCAAGTTAGTCATGTGTACAATCATGTACACCAGCCAAGAGGTCACAGTATGGATGACTGAGACAATGCACATGTAAATCACAGAACATTCATAGCCTATTGCGCATGGACTTGAGGGTTTTAACACCGGTCGGCCGAGGGCATTTTTGCCACCTGTCCTGACGAGCGTTGTTTTGCTTCAAAATTCTGATACTTCCAACCACTTTTCAGAAGGTTCGACAGAATTATCACAAACTAGTGCATGATTTTGATTTTTTTTTGTAAAATTCTTGACAAAGAAAGACTCTGATAAAGCTATGACTTGATATTCTTGAAAACGCCCAACTTCTCGGAGTCATCACACAAGTCACTTGACTCGAGCGCCCGAGATCCCACATATGCTTCATCTTGTTTCTTGCTATTATATTTATGTGTTCAACTTGTTTGACATTTGTCGTGCGATATACAAACAATTTGATTCGTTGAATTCCTTACTTCGTGTCTCGTCCTGCATCTTATTATTCTCCTCGATATTCTCAAAGCCCCCCAATTTCTCACCGGAGCTTCTCAAAGCAGCCTCTCACGATGCGATGGCGCACATGTTGCTTGGCTCGAGTTCCAAGGACCCAACATATGCCTCATTCTAATTCTCTTCATGGTGTATACGTGCTCGATGCACTTGACAATTTTCATTTAAGTACACTTACTCCTTATTTCAAATCACCTATTTGTCCCAGTTCCATGAATCGTCTTTTGTCCCGAACTTCATCCCTGTGAACCATCTGCGTTTCGCTCGGTGTAACACTTGGCAGCGCAGCGGCATTAGAGGGGCAACCAACGCATTAACTACTTTGTAACAACCTCGCACAATTCTTCATCACATTTGCACTATTCAGAAGATTGCGAGCCTTGTGACAATAATGGTGAATAGATCGAGTGCAACCAGTGGTAAGTAGTAGTTACTGGTGGATACCCCGACAATCGAGGATGAGTAACACGTGAACACCGATGCTCTCCAGACAAACCAGACACCAGCGGCAAATTTTACGGTGAATGCCGCAACACCGACGAACTCAACGGCCAGCCCGGTGATGGATCCGTTGGGCTCGGCGAATTCTTCGCCTCCACTGCTGTCCGTCGGAACGAAACCTGGCACAATATAGGCACTGGTCGACAGGCTCGAATCAATAAGGATCTGTACCAGGAAGTGTTCGGAGTTGAGAGTCTCAGCACCCATCTGTTATGACAACTCAATGCAACAATGGAGGAGCTTCGAATTCCCTGTGTCTGTAAAGTAGTGCTCAGTAGAATAAATATGCAACTTTCAAGTGAATCCCATATTTGACCAGCACTTCCTGAGCCGTTTGATCCCACAAACCCACAAGGACCGACGGTCATGATGAAGCTGACGAGTTTAGAGGTGTGCTTTATCGTTGCTTGGGTCAGCAACGACAAGAAGAAAATTAACCCCGCGACCTCCCTTTTGCATGACATGACTTGAAGTTGGTGGTCCAATCTAAAGACCATGCAATGGAAACAGGAGACCAGCAGAGCCAGATCAACACCTCGCTTGACCGCTCCCACGTGGTCGACCACAGGCCTACTACCTCTTGAGTAGATCAATCCAATGTGGCACAACTCTCTCATGAAATCATAGACATGGAGCACCTTTGGATGCACTACCCTTGTACACTTCGAAAAAATGGAGGAGAAGTTTGACACAAAACACAGGCTTCAACGCCTGCGTAAGCTTTCCTGCGTGGCAATGTACACGTAATGTTATGCAAAATCATTTGCGGTAGCAACCTCATCCCTAATGAACTTTTTTCATACAAAAACAATAGCCTCAAGCAAGATATTCAGCAAATAATTGACATTTTTAGCATCCAGGATGACCTTCCACAAATAATCACATTAGTATATCACATCGAAATTATCATCTACAGTGTTCAGACCCAAGAATAGAGCAGCTGGTGACCCCAAAGCCACAGTCCTTGTAGTGGCAAAGGAAAGCCGCAGTCAATGGAAACCTTGTCTCGGATGTAGAATGATGCCGTAAATCATCGCAATCAACGTCTCTACTGGACTTGTAGAAAACCGGGCCATATCTCATACGTCTGTCGAAAGTGGCATCTTGAGACCAAAAAGGGGGAAGCAGCAAGAAAAGAATGAGGGGCCAGGAACTGAAAAAGGGCAAGATTTGACAACGAGGCTCCTCTCCAGTAAAAAAGATTCTATGCTGACCGATTGCTCATCTGAGTGGCTCACATTGCTTTAGACGAGGGTTCTTGAGATTGTAAAGTTCAATGAGGGGTGTGAGGTTGATCAACCGGGGATACTGCTACAAGTACAACCAAGAGATTATAAGTGTCACAAAACAGTACCAGCACTACTGGATGGAAGAGCTTCACACAACTTCATCAACAATGGCATGGTTAAGAAGCTGTGTTTGCAGGCTGAACTTGGGCTTTTTGAAGGAAAGACCATCCACAAAAAAATGCAGATTTTTCGACATTGTGAATCCCTCCTACCACACCATCTCTGCACTTGAGAAGTTTGCGGCCATGCCCAAGGACTATCCTGGAAATATCCTCGAAAATACCTTTGGAACACAACGACCACCAGATGGACCTGAAACTGGACAAAAGACCAACGGTGAATGGAACCTATCAGATAAGCAAACACGAGGTGACCAAATTCAAGAAGCACCTGGACGCGATGCTCAGTCACGAGTTCATCAGACCTTCCATGTCACCATACATGACACGTACTTTTGTGAAAATGAAAACCAAAGCGATGCAAATGTCCGTGGAATACCGAGCATTGGATGGCATCAGTGTAAAAAACCGGTACCCTATTTTTCCAACAGAAAACCTTTTTGATGAATTCTGCGGGGCTCAAATCGTCACGAAAATCGACCTATGCAACGGATATCATCAGATCCGTCTATCTCGTTAGGCGACAGCTTTCCACACCAAATACATGCACTTTGAGTTCATAGTGATGCCATTTGGAATCACAAACGTCCTTACAACATTTATTACGGTAATAAACAACATATTCCACCCGTACCTTGACGACTTTGTCCTCGTGTATCTCGATGAAATCTTGGTCTACAGGCACATCCCAGAGGAGCACAAAGGACACCTCAAAAAAGTTATTGAAGTGTCATTAAGAGAAAAAAAAATGAGAAACTCTCAAAGTGTGACTTCGGTCATTGTTCGTTCGAGTTTCTGGGCCACATCATCGGCGACGAATGAATCACTATGGACCCAAAAAGGTGGAAGAAGTGGCTAGTTGGATGACGCCTGAAAATATTTGGGACGTCCACTTATTTCTGGGGTCGTGCAACTTCTACTGTCGATGAGTATGGGACTATACTTGAGTGCCAGTGCCTCTCTCCGGTCTCACTCGAAGAACCACTAAGTGAAATCGGGGGACATAAATTAAGGAGCGTTCAAATCAATCATAGCTGCTCTGACCTTGGCACCAACCTTACAATTGGTGGATCCAACAGTGGATTATATCATGGCCACCGATGTGTCCGATTGAGCGGTCGGAGCCGTCTTCTTCCAAAAGAACGGCGGTGGAGAACAACTGGTTGCGTACATGTCAATAAAACTAGGCATGCCAAAAGTCAACAACACAATGCACGAAAAAGAAAGGATTGTGGTCATACACGCGTTCAAGTCATGACTTTGTTACTTGGAGTGCCATCGATGTATCGTACGCACCAACCATCACACCCTGAAACACCTCAAGAATCAGCCAAAAAAAGACGATGACAGGCTCTTTGGATGGAGTTCCTCAAGTCCAACTTCAACGATGACATCGAGTACCGGTCTGGAAAAGCTCATCCAATGGATGCTCTATGTCGGTGACCATACCTTATGGCCAAGATCAACGCGGTACCTGTCAAAGCAGACCTGTATCTTGCGAGACTATTCGTGAGAGGTTACGAGGAGTTGAGTAGGTACGAGAAACCAAATTTTGGTTTAAGGATCCCTGCTGACGATGGTGATTCACTAGCCAGTCTGTAGTTCACTAAACGAAGAGCTACGGAGAATTTTATTAGTGGAATGCCACAATATTGGTCCAAGTGGACACTTCGGCACAAACAAGATGCTCAAGAAGCTGGCCAGGTACTACTCACGCAACAAGATGCACACCAATATGTCAACTTTTGTCAGAGGCAAAAATCTCGACATACGCGGCCATCCGGACTACTCCAACAACTCCCTGTTTTGATGGAGCCATGGGTCGTCAGGAGCATGGTCTTCGTGACGGGGTCACCTGCCACCCCCGAGGGATATGACGCCATCCTTCTCGTGGTGGACAGGTCTTAAAAGAGTCATACCCTACTGTTCTTGAATTTCGATTCTAAATATTTTTGGGTCAGATTCTTCAACGAAAATTGTCATTTGTATAATGTATTAGGTGTCACCTAATTAATTTCAAAAATGACACATTATGCTAATTAATCTATTATCCGGGTTATCCTGTCCATGTTGTCAAAAAATATTTCAAACAATCGCACAGCACACTGACACATATTGTCAAATTCATGGTTCGATTCCTCGCAAGACGGCAATGGAGCATATGCACGTGCGGACTTCATTACTGACAAAAAAAGTGATAAAGCGCACGTCTAATTCATGGAAAGTACATGAAAAGGGAAAAAAATTATGCAACCTCATCCTCCTCCTCCACGTCATCGCTGGCAAATAGCAGCTCCCCCACATACGGCGCGGCCTCATGCTGGAATGCGGGGGTGCACACACGCGTGAAGTCAGCCTTGGCCCATGTTGCCTTCACTAGTTCCTCACTAGCCACATGCATCCATGCCTCGTAAAACCAGCCACAAGTCTCTTCCTTCAGTTGCGCCATGCCTACGTTGAGGGGCAGACCATTTGATGTGCGCTCTGTGCCCCATGCTGCATACAGCTCTTCGATTTTATTCTTTAAAGGACGCATCAGTCCCACATCGGAGGGTTTTGCTTTGGAGGTGCATCCGGCCGGTATGTAGCATGTGCGCATGTATGGGTATGTCTCACGCAGCCAGTCCTGGAAGCTTGCGCATGCATGCGGGCGCCAAGCATCAAGGATGAGGAGCATGTCCGCTCCACCAACCTCGATGCCTAGCTGCGCACACATGCGTATGTAGTATGGCACAACGATCGTGCGCACCCACTCGCGCGTCGTCTCGCCGTTGGCCCAATGGTTGGGCGTGTACGTCAGGTTGGCACCTTCAACAGTCATGCGTGCTGCATGCGAGCCACGAGGGAGGGACGATTTGCTCTCCCCCCCGAAGATGAGCTGCAGCGGTAGCAGCTCGCTCGTCATGGTGCATGTCACCAGCGCAGTGATCTGCCGTTTGTCTTCGAGACCGATGATGCCGATGTCCATGCTGCCCTTAGGTACGTAGATGTGGTCGGTGGATGGCATGAGTTGCACCCCCGTATGGTTTGCGTTGAGGATGAGGAATGGGTTGATGCGGTAGAGGCTCATCATGATGGATGCCCGGCGATGGAATGTGAGGACCCGTTGCTCCCAATCCGTTGGGAGCTTCTGCGCAGCTGTTGTCCCACGCCGCAACGACCACCCAAGTTCATGCTTGATGAACTTGTGGACCCATGGCCGTCCGAACGCATGGGGACCCACATTTTCGAGGACATCCGGGGCGTAGCCGGCGATGACGTCGCAGACAACCTTGCGAATAATCTTTGAGTTGTGGTCGTTGCCTGTGTCCCGTGCATCGGACACGTTTTCTTTTATCTCCTCTACAATGTCTGGACGACTTGCGAGCCATGCCTTTTTCCCCACGTTCCTGTGCTTGTGCTTGCGATTGCTTACAATTGGTGCTGAAGTAGGTGGCGATGAATGCGTCCCGGTACTGTGGCTTCAATATCAGCGTCCCTGATTCGAACCACCCGTGGACCGTCGATGGAGCCAATCGGTCGTATACCGAGTGCCCATCGGGTGTTAGGAAGTCTTTCTGAGGTGTTGCACGACTGCATAGGCATTTTTATTTTCTTTCATGGCTTTGTAGATCGTCTGGAAATGTCCAGATCCAAACCAGTCACAGTATGTACCCCTTTTATTGCCACTGGATGCGACGTTGTCCGAATCCATCGACGTCATCGTGTATGATACCTGCAACTCCATGCACTCCGTGTCAGTGTTTTCATCGGTGTCCTGCTCGCTGTCACTGCTCCCGCTGTCGTCTTTGTTGCCGATGCTGCTGTCACTGCTGCTGGACACGGGGACGACGTCGCTGTCACTGTCGCTATCGGAGGGGGGGTGACGTGGCGCATCACTGCCAGTGTCAGCAGGCTTCTCTTGGATGCGGAGAGCACCTATGCAGAGTCGGGTGACTGGGGTGTGTCGTTCCGGAGGGACAACATTGTCCACCTTAGCCTTGCCTTTCTCGGCATACATCGGCAGACGGCGGACAGGGGGGTCCACTAGAGAGGGTTGTACCGGCTCCTTCTGCATGCGGCCAGCGCTTCATGGTCTCGGTAACACCCGACGCCGTTTTCCAACCAGCGTTGACGAGTAACCTCCATATTCTTGCAGATGACGAGCGGGACATTGGTGGGCAGCGTCAATGGTGACACGATGGAGTTGGGCTCCTCATCGTATGTTGACATGAAAGTGCATGCAGGCTGGGATGCCTCGGTTGTGTCGGAGGACGCAAGCACTTGCACCTTGCGCAGATGGCCGACGGGCCTCTTTGGCGGTGGTAGACGTGGAGGGGGCCTTGGCAGATGGCTTGCGCAAGGCGCAGTGCATGTTCCTTGGGCATCACTTTCGGGAGGAAACGATCCATGCTGAAGGCGATGGGACGTGAAGTTGACAGAAAGCAGTTAGACTGGTTGCTGCTTGATTTGGTTCTGTACTTTAACTTGACACGACTACGTGGCGTATCAAGATGATGGTCCACAACGGCTGTTTGGATGTTCGAATCTGTCTCTTTCGCGCCACCAACGGATACACGGCCCACGACCACGAATCTACATAGAGTAAACGAGCGTTTGAAGCACACTTGGGGTTCCGTGAAGCACAGAGAAATTGTCGAAGTCGGATCCTGTCAGTCCGTGCGAGAATTTCCGTTGTGAGAGTCGACCGGGATCGATGTCGAAATTAAGGAACATAATCATTCGTTGAACGAATGTAAAAGAACCACCTAAATAACTTGCACAGTGAAAACCAGCAACAAAATTAAGGAACACATAATAAGCATTTGCTCAATGATAAAAATTCAAGAACAGTAGGGTACTTCATCCCGAAGAAAACCACCATTACCATAGTAGGAACGGTGCGGGTGTTTTGAACCAGAATTGTACGGTTGCATGATGTGCCATGTACCGTCATAAGCGGCAAAGGCGAGTGTTTCCCTAGTTGTTTTGGCAAAAATTGATGATACATTATGACAGTCATATCCAACTATCAACGGCATTCCATCCTCAAACGGACGGGCAAATGGAGCAGACAAACCAAACTCTCGAGAAACGTCTCCGCATATTATGCGAGCCACATGACACCGTTTGAGCAGCTCGCTGTATGGGAGCAAACTGTTGACCACCGAGCTCCCATACAACTCCACCACATCCATCACACCGGGTAAAAAATTCGTTCTAAGTGGTCTACAGTTAACTTCTCGCAACACCGGCAGGATTATAGAGTCAGGGAAGCATTCCTACGGTTTATATCCAGTGAATAGACTTCTCAAGTGTCTTGGAGGAAACACGATGGACCCTCGGCGGATCGACATCACCACGATTTTGTGTTCAGTGCTGGTGATCTTGTCCTCAGCTCAGCGAACATCAAACTTTGAGGAAAGGACTTTGTGAATCTGAAACCCTAAGACTTCGTGAGTATGGTTGGGATAGTTCAAGATCAAGCAGATGAAAACCCCCGCCACTGATCAACTTTACCTGCCTAACAACATGGCGATCTACCTAGTATTCCACAGGTAGCTCAAGCACTTCCGAGACCCCAGTACACACGTTCTCAACGGAGATGTTAGACCACCAACTCCTGTTTAAGTATACAGGGATAAGGAGTACGTGATCGAAGATATCATCAGACATTAACACCGTGGAAAAACAACCAAGTACATGGTCAAGTGGCACGACTATGACAGCGCGCACAAAATTTAGGAGCCCTACGACAACCTCCGAGATGTCGACCGGATGTACCGCTACTTCCATCGTCACCAGCCTATGTTTACTAACGCCTTGGTACGTTACGGCTGGGTGTTACGTCTCGTACGTTCACGAGTCCGTAAACTCCACAAGTGGGCATTTCTCTTCTTACATTCGTGGCCCAGCATAAAAATACCTCAATATTCTTACACCGATTGGCCTAAGGCATTTTCGCCATATGCCCCGACTTCCAATGTTCCGTTCCTGAAGGTTCTGACTACTTCAATCACTTACCACAATGGTCAACGGAAGTATCACAAACCATATCGATGTTTCGATATTCCCCCCCCCATGGCGCCAAATTTTTGTAAAACCACGCCTTGGTATTCTCGAAGTTCCCCGATTCCTCGGCGGAGCATCTCAAAGCAACCACTCACTTGGTGACCCAGCACGCATCGCTTTTTTTTAGCAGTGAGCACCCAAGATATGCCTTCCTCTTATTCTCATCGTTGTATATGTATGCTCGATGTACTTTAAACTTGTCATCGAAGTACACTTACTACAAAGTACAAATCACCCATTTCACCCAATTCCGTGAATCTTCTTTTGTTGCGCACCTTGTCCCTATGAACCATCTGCATTTGACTTGGCGCAACACATCTCATGACTTGGAACCATCAACGTCCCACTCGACGTAACACAATGGGCATAACACTTGCACGGATACCTTAGCTATTTCGCTTGTGGGTGTAGTAGTTGTGATATTGCGTTCACATGGTAGAGGTATGAGTGTCATCCCACCCGCTGGTGCCTGCATATAGACTTCCTAGCAAATCCCCTCCCCTCTTGAAATTTACCACCGCTTACTTGCTCCAAAAGGGCTCCTTCCCTCATATGAAACAAACAAGGTGGATAAATATCCTGAAAAATTCTTCAATTATTCCTCGCTTTGGCAAAAACTCTCCCATCTTCCTATGAATATCCGAACTCGTGATGTCATGACTCGCATCCTTTTATGCTCCATTCCGGTCGTCCATCGTACATGCTTTATGAACCCTCATAAGAGAGGCCGATGTCCCTACTGCCTTTCTGACGAAACAATCAAACATTGCTTCCTTCTATGCAACAAATTTCACGACCTCACCTTTTGCCTTGCCCGCCTCTATCAAGCCCTTTTCCTTGACCTCCCTTGTGACCTTATTCACGGATGCTGGAAAGGGTCCACAAGGATTTATGGGCCCTTTCCAGCCCCTGGTTTACAACTCTACCGGGATGATTCTTCGTTCTACCCTCTTTCACCTCACATGGTAGGAACGGTGGGTCCAAACTCACTCCTTCCCGACACCAAAAATCCTTTCTACATTCACCCCCGCCTTGCAACACCACATCTGGCCCATCTCCTCCCAACTTTTGGCTAATTCTACTAAGTAGGCCAAATTCCGTCTACGTTCCTTCGAATCCAACTTCTTTTGACCGATTGGCTTATGTAACTTCTTGATCAAGGAAACTCGCTGCAAAGTAAGCCTCTCATCCGCGTTCACACTATGGTGGAAACACCCCCATCTCTACCCTTTCCCACCTTAGTGTACATCTCAGGAGGGCGGGTTCAATGCCTGGGCAGTTTTTGTGCTCAGGTAGCCCCCTTGCCTCAATCAGTTACGACCAAGGGTTAAAAAAAAAGAGAGAGAGACAGGTGTTGTACGCAAAGTGTGCATGGGGTTACATAGTAACCGAGCAAAGGTATTCACATTAATATCTCTTAAGAGAGGCTAAAAACTTGCCCGCAATTTGGACCATGCAATGGAAGGTTTTCCATGAGACTGTACCTCGTCCACGGAAGCCAAAACTGGTTGTATATGGACTGTTGTACTGTCACGCGTATTCGTTCCATTTTTTTTTTGTTCACCCATGCGTGCTTTTAAAAATTGTGTATGATTTGGGCGGACTCTTCCCAAATCACCTCAGGCTATGCTGGATGTTGTCCGCAACTGTTTGCAGAAACGTTTTCCATTCAATTGGGTTTGAACACATACAGTACCACCATCATCGGGTACAACTCACACTATGTATGGACAGTGGACAGTGGCAATGACACGTGTGCATCACTTGTACTTCAGCCAAGCTCTGTCTATGTGAAG
Organism: Penium margaritaceum; assembly: GCA_023375785.1. NCBI lineage: Eukaryota > Viridiplantae > Streptophyta > Zygnematophyceae > Desmidiales > Peniaceae > Penium > Penium margaritaceum. The sequence goes on from SZWC01008736.1 coordinate 41,036, forward strand.
TGGGAAATGTGCTGCTTCGGTCACGGGTCGCACGCATGAGGAGCTAGTCACGCCGGTGCAATCTGATGGTTGAACGGGACTATTAGCTTCATCATTCTAAGCTTTCAGTTTGAACAACCAAAGTTCCAAGTGACCATTGCGTTGGGTTTTGCGCACATAAGGTTGCATAGTGGGCGAATGCAGGAACCTGTGTACTTAGATCACCTATAATTTAATTCAATTTTACCCCAATTTGGATTAATGTGAAAGCTACAACAAAACACAACTGAAAATTGAACAAATGCGCTAGACAGTACGGTATTATGTATAAGAATTGACCAAGAAATTTAAGAAGAACCTCAAAAAACAGTTTCCTCCCTTTCTTAGGCATATGGTTTGATCTGGTGATGAATGTATCTAAATGGGATTAATGTGTTCTTGTACTGTGAATATGCTAGTTTCACACGTCTATTACGGACTTCGCAAAAAAAAAGAGGGTACACTTGCCGCATACCCACTGTCCTCGCAACCAATGAACGCCATACCAAAGTTTTGCAGAAAAAGAATAGCTGGGCCAATTTGTCAGAAAAATAAGTATAACATCCAATAACTTCAGATAATACTTCTGAGGGCCACTATTTAAAACAAATGCTTTAGATGTCTACCGTGCCAAAAATCGTATGGGGAACGATGTAATTCTCCGCATACCCAGTATGACACTCCACCGATGTACGCCCGACAACATGAAAGGAAAACCTTAGTCACTGACTCAAACACAGATTAGGTCCCATATGCTAATACTTTTCCTTATATTAAGAAACATATGTCGAGAGTTAAAATTGACTTATATGCTCACGATTATTCTTTGTGTATGTTTTCTGTTTTTCTACCTTTGCGCGTGTCCCTCTTTCGCACTCCCTCCCATCTCTCTCTCTCTCTCTCTCTCTCTCTCTCTCTCTCTCTCTCCCTCTCTCTCTCTCTCTCTCTCTCTCTCTCTCTTTGTGTTTTTACGACATTCGCTATGCTTTAGTGCCCTCAAACTAGGGAAAACAATTACGGCCTAATTCCTCTATACCCACTGTTTGGGCCTCCGAATTTTNCCCCTCTCTCTCTCTCTCTCTCTCTCTCTCTCTTTGTGTTTTTACGACATTCGCTATGCTTTAGTGCCCTCAAACTAGGGAAAACAATTACGGCCTAATTCCTCTATACCCACTGTTTGGGCCTCCGAATTTTATCCTGGCCATTTCTCACACATTTAAGACGCGGTACTCACTTTACCCAAAAAATGCGTCCTGTATCCAATTTTCTCGAAATGCCCGAGATCATGCATGCCGCACCCACTAATGCAAAGAATTTCACGCTACACCGGTTCCATACGAATTAGTTCGACGACTGTGGGTATCTGAAGTATGAATTTTTATTGGTTTCAGAGGAATTTTTATTTCATCCTATGTTTATCGTTCCTTTATGTGACAAATTTGATATTATTTGTAATTTTTCGGACAAGTAGTCGCGTTTTCGGTACATAAAACATTGGGGGTATCATTTATGTCCACTTAAGAATTCTTTTTTTCTTCGTCGTCGAACATTGGCCGCTTGTCTTTTGAGTACATCACAATCACGCGACCGTGGATGTCCACGGTCGCGTTATGTGCTCGTTCGCAACGCGAACGAGGGCCTATTTGCCCTGGATCTACGGACCCGTTCAAGGGCTGTTTTGCTCGTTCGTTACGTTAATGAGCGAATAGTCCTCTGCACTTAAAATGTTCACTTCAGTTTGATACAATGTGAAAAACAATTGAGTGACGTAGTTGTTTTCGTAAAATCTCTCCCACGCACACAAAATATTTTTCGACGTCGACTCAACGTCAATATTTGCAGCGCAAATATGGACGCCGTTTCGACGTCGATGCCAATTTGTTTTGGGCGTATTTCTCGTGTCGATGTCGTCGACATGAGAAGAGCGCAAAAAAAGAATGACGAGCTGTCGGTCGGACCTCGTCCGGTCGACAACCCGATAGTCAGACAGGGAGTCGACGGCGTGGCTCGCTGCCGCCAGCCAGCCCGTCGGAGTCCCAGCGTCGCCGTTATTGAGCCCTCGTGCCGCTATCATGGCTATCGAGGGTATCAGCGTCGATATCGAGCAGCCGTCCAGCTCCATGCTGATACCGGTACCCATACTTTTTTTTCTAGGTCGAGGACTATTAAGCAGAGCGATAGTCGTAAAAACACAAAGACAGTAAGAGAGAGAGAGATGGGGGGAGAGTGTGAAAGAGAGACCCGCAAAGGTAGAGAAACAATAAAAATATACAAAAGAAATATAATGAGCATGTTGTTGTTGTGTGTGTCCACAGCTTACGGTGATCCCTCGGCTCACGTCCATGCTCGTGTAGGTACCTGACGTGAGGGCTGCCACCGCTGACTGCGTGGTGGTCACAGACAAGCAGAGGAGCTGACATGCTCTCGCCGGTTTCCCGCCCGAGACGCCATCCTAATTTGTTTGGTTGACATGCAGGTTGTCCAAGCGGCAGTCACCCTAATAGTGTAGCTCATATTTTTCTGGTTGTCGCACTTTTTCCGGTTTCCGCTTTGGCCTTGTGGTGAGGCTGTAGCAGCCCGTGCAGCCGGAATGCCGCCGAAATTCTTCTTGGTGACCATTGGGGGCATTCTAGTAATTAGGAAGCAACAAGGAAGTTGCTGTGGGGGAGCGCAGCCCTGGTGCGAACCTCAAGCGACGTTCGCTCGTCGCTTGAGGTTCACACAAGGCTCGTCATCCCTCCCGACTGTATCTCTGTGCGTTTTTTTTTTCCTAACTCCACCGTTCCCTCACCGTTTCCCTTGCCGTTGAGTGCGTTGGAACCGTGGTGAGCAGCACCACGCTGTGGTGCGTATGAACGTGGAATGCATGGTTCATGTCTTGGTATCAAAGCGGACGAGTCAGAGCTTGTCGTGCTGTACGTGAGACGTGCAACTCGGTCCTGGGAGGGCCCGCCGAGCAGCAGCCGCAGCGACGGCTGTACAGAGCAGCAGCTACGCGGAGCAGCAGCTGCAGCAGCAGCTACGCAAGCAGCAACTGCAGCCGCAGCTGTACGGAGTAGTAGCTGCCACGGCGACTAGACACAGTAGCGGGCGGCGGCAACAGCCAATTACCACAGCGATGGCTGCTGCAGCAACAACGGAGGCAACAACCGTGTAGAGCAACAGCTGCAGCAGTGGCGGGGTGCAGCTGCGAGCTGCAGCAGGAGCCAGTGGCTACAATAGCGGGCAGCAGCCACAGCGGCGGCTGCTGCAGCCGTAGTAGCAGCGGCACCTGCGTGGAGCAGCAGCTGCAGCGGCGGCGGCACAAAGCAACGGGCGGCAGTAGCAACCAGAAGCTGCAGCAGCGGGTAGTAGCTGCCCGGGGGCTGCGGCCGTGGGCTACAGCAGCAGCCAACCGCAACGGCAGGAGCAGCTATCGTGCAACAGCAGTGGCAGGTCGTGGGAGGACCCACCACCACATCCATAGCAGCAGTAGAAGACAACAGCAGTGGCAGAAGAAACAGCAGCGGCAGCAGCAGCAGTCATTCTCCTCTGGTATTCTCCTCCCCCTTGCTGGCTGGGCTCCCCTCTGCTCCTGGGTTGGGTGGGGGTGGTTCAGGTACCCACAAGTGACTTCACGACCCCCTCCCAGATTTCTCACGCCTAATGAGGCAGGGGAAATGCTGCCGAAATGTTTTCGGCAGCGGGTGGGGGGGTCCAATCCACGGCTCCCAGGCTTAAAAAAAGGCCTCTATACCTATTTTCCACGCCCACTGGGGCGGGGGAAACCCTACCGGATTTTTCCTGGCAGTGGAGGGGGCTTTCAACGGTGTTCCCCAGGCTGAAACAGGCCTGCGACTTTTTCCCACGCCCACTGGGGCAGGGGAAACTCTGCCGGGAATTTTTCGGCAGGGTAGCCGGCGACAGCAGCAACGGTAGCATCCACTGCAGCATGAATTGGTTCAGCAACATTGACGGGAGTTGCAGCAGTCACAATGCAGCTGCGTAGACAGCCGACGTTGGCGGTCTAGGTCGCACTAGCAGCAGTGATTGTGGCATCGACGCCAACAGCAGTGTCATTGTCAGCAGCGGCGACAGCTACAATCATGGCCATGCCGCACGCTAGATCGTCCCATTGCGGCGCCGCCATCTGGGCAACCAGTCAGGCAACCGGTATCGCCTCTCCGGTGACTGGCACGTCACAGGCTGTCCATGAGCAGCTTGCCGAGGGGGCCGCGCACCATCGTCGAGCTCTAGCAGCAGTTGGCGCACGCCCGTTCCTCCTCCGCCGCACGGCGTTCGGCGGCGACGACGGTGACGACTACATCGACGATCCCCGCCGCAACAACTAGAGAGTCGCCATCCGTCCAACAGCGGCTTGCAGAGGGGGCACACACAGTCGCAGAGCTCCGGTGGAATTTGGCGCGTGCTCTCACCCCGTCCGCCGTGGAGATTCCGCCGGCAATGATGGCGACGCCTGCAGCAGCGATTGGTGGCACCTTCCCGGCTCCCACTGGGACGTCGTTGGAGGCTGAACAGTATATCGCAGGAGCCCCCCACTTCATTGATCTCTAGCAGCGGTCGGCACACCATCCCCACCAGGGAAGTACGAGTGTATTGGCTGAGTCGGGGGGCCCCACTACCGGTCTTTTTGTGTCTATGGTGTCCCGTCAGTATGTCGTTCCACGTCGTCCATGCTCAGTTGAGTCTGTTACCTCCACTGCTGTGCGCAGTCCTGATGACGGCTTGTTGCAACGGTGCGTGGACGCGTGCACCGGTCTCGATGACTTGTCCTGGTTTCATGAGTCACAGTCTCGTGATGTCGCCCATTTGTCTGCCGAGCAGTCCTCTGCGGAACTACATGTGCCAGCGCCCTGTTCTGTTGCTCGCTGTTCTGTCAAAGCGTCGGAACGTGCGACGGATGTCACCTGGATCGTTGATTCAGGTGCCACCCACCACATGACCTGTCGGCTTCGTGACTTCGCTATCCTTGGTCCTGATGGTCTCGTGCGATCTGTGCACACCGCAACTGGTCAGGAGATCCCAGTGCAGGGCGTAGGCGTGGTACTGTTCCATGGTCCGGCTGGACCCCTGCATATCTCGGACGTCTTGTATGTGCCTGGGTTGGAGCTCAGCTGGTTGTTCATTCGTGTTTGCCCTCGCATGGGCCTCGGCGTGTCGCACACAGGTGAGAGTGCCTCAATCTTCGTTTGTGCCACACAGGAGGAGGTCATGCGTGGCATAGTGGTCAATGATCTGTATCACATATCGGGTTGTCTAGCGTCTGACCCCCCCTCCCCGCCTTCCACCTCTGCGTGTGTGTTTGTGACTGGCACACTCTCGTCCGTGTTGAACTTGACACAGTGAGGGGGTGAGAGAGGCGGTGAGGGGGTGAGAGAGGAGGGGAGGGTCGGATGGGGTCGGGAGTTAGCCGCGGGGCCAACTGTCCCTCTCATATGCTGTGAGGGGAGCGCGAGCTCTCGAGAGTTGTGAGGAGAGAGCTCTCAAAGGTTGTGAGGGAGATCGAGGCACAAGACTTAGTCGGAAAAGATGGATCGAGGCAGTTAACGAATAGTTTTCTTAGAACAGAATGAATGGAACGGGAGCGAGGACCGACCCCTACCGGGTCGGCCTCGCCTAGCAGGTGACGTCAGCCCACTCGAGCATGTCGCGTGGTGCAACATGCTCGAGTAAGGGCATCGAGATGCCCATGCAAGTGGCGAGAGGGAGGCTTTCGCTCCCTCTCGCGGGGGGGGCGAAAGGCCCCCTCCTTTGGCGCGAGTGCACCACCAGGTTAGTGCGCAGGTGAGAGGACGTGCGCTGGCCCCCAACAGTTAGAATTACGAGGGACACAGACACAAGAGTCAAGTGGTAAGGCAAACCCAGCTAGGTCTAAGCTAGACATTCTAGCACAAGTAGCAACAAGCGTTTGCTACTTTAACACGATAGCGCAAGCAAGGGTGAGTGGGTCAAGCGGAAAGCTTGAACACCACACGGCAAGCCCCAAGGGGAACACTGGAGCATGCTGCTGTGGAGATGGCGACGCAGGAAGCCGGCGGGGACGTCAAGAGGACCTCTCCAGAAGCACACATCTGCAGCACCGGAAGAATGCAGCCGCAAGACCCGGCCAGACGACCCCAGCCGAAGCGCACGACCAGTGGCACCCGTCCAGGAGCGCCTACACCAGAAGCGCTCCACCGGAAGCGCACCACCGACGCACGCCGCCAGCAGCAACCAGCCTGAAGCACCCGGCGAGACGCACCCAGCCGACACACGGTCGAGAGCTCCACGTGGCCACGAGTGGCGATCCCGAAGCACGCAACAAGGGCGGGGAGAGTCAAGGACCTGTATCTCACCATCCAGGGGCACACAGCAACAGGGACACCGATGCGACACGTGAGGGGAAAAAGGGAGGAGTGGGGAGGAGAATATACAGAGATAAATGGGAGACATCACGCCGGCGACAAGGGACATCGGGTGGAAAGGAGCCTGCAAGAGACGCACCCACAGAGAGGAGTGTACAGCATGGGAAGAAGCAGAGATGCAGCATATGAGCGGTCATCGAGTAGAGGACCAACGGTGCAGCATGCGAGCGGCCGGCGATGGATGACGTCGGGTACGTGAGACCTGCAAGGGAAACATGCGGGGGGGAGAAAGGCAGGAGCGAAGCGGAAATGCAGCATGCGAACGGGCAACGAACAAGGACCAACGATGCAGGCAGAGAGAGGGGTGGGAGGGAAAGGAAGCTCAGTCAATCGGGGGCAGGGTCTGCAAGCCGACCGAAGCGATGCTCGAGGCGAAGGCGGGCTGGTGGAGGGCCTTCGTGAGGAAGTCCGCGAGCTGGAACTCAGCAGAGATGAACCGGAGACAGACATCGCCTGCCGCGACCACGTCGCGCACGTAGTGGTGCTCAACGTTGATGTGCTTGGTGCGACGATGGAGCGCACCAGCGTTCCTGGCAATGGCCAATCCACTCTCACTGTCGGTGTGGAGGGGAACGGCTGGGGTGGGGAGACGAAGTTCGCCGAGAAGGCGACGAAGCCACACGGCCTCGGCNCGCCAAGAGATGGCAGCAGGGCCAAGGAGGAAGACGAAACCGCTACGACTGCGGGCGTCCGAGTCGCGAGCATAATCACTGTCGGCGTAGCCGGTCAGGAGAGGGACGCCCGACCCGGTCGGAAAGACGAGACCAGCACGTGCAAACCCGAGGACGTAGCGCAGGACATACGCGGCCGCCTGGAGGTGAGCCGTGCGAGGCTCGCGGGCATATTGGGCCAAGACGTTGACCGCGCAGGCGATGTCAGGACGCGTGGTGCCAGCGAGATACGTGAGTGCGCCAATGATGGACTGAAAGGTGACGGCGGACTCGGGCTCACCGGACTCCGCATCGTGAGCCACACGAAGGGCGAGCTGAGTGCCCGGTGGCATGGGCGAAGAGGCGGCAGGAAGAGGACGAGAGAGGTCGACGACAGAGGCGAAGCGGTCGCCAAGGGTCTGTACGTAGCGCTCCTGATGGACCAGCATGCAGTCAGGAAGGCGCTCGATCTGCATGCCCAGGAACATAGCCGCAAGGCCAAGGTCCTTCATGCGGTATGCCGAGGAGAGAAGACCCTTCGCCTCGGATATCGCAGACGAGGAGGGAGACGTGATGAGGAGGTCATCCACATAGACCAGGATGAAGGCAGGCACTAGGGTCGTGCCGCCGACGAAGAGGGAGGGGTCAGACTGGCTAGGACGGAAACCGCCACGAACGAGGGTNCGACCGTGTAAAAAAGCGTTGTTCACGTCCATCTGATGAAGCTCCCACCGAAAGTGGGCCGCGAGACAGATGACAACGCGACTCGTCGTGAAGCGGCCGACAGGGGCATAAGTGTCGGTGAAATCGACGCCGGGGACCTGTGAGTAGCCCTTGGCGGTGAGGCGAGCCTTGTACCGGTCGAGGGCACCCGAGGCAGTGAACTTCTTGCGTAGGACCCACTTGGCCTTGATGGCCGTGCGACCGGGAGGGAGGTCGGCGAGTTCGAGGACACCATGTTCAGCCAGGGCAGCAAGCTCGGCAACACAAGCCGCATGCCAGGCAGCGGCATCTGGGCGAGCAAGGGCGTCGGTCAGGGTTAGGGGGTCGGACTCGTCAAGGGGGGACGGAGACGAAGACGAGGGCGGAGTAGAGGTGACCGCGAGAGCACGAGCAGCAGACGCCGGGGCACTGACGAATCGGTGATCGGTGCAGGCATCGAGGGCATGGCGAAACTCGAGATGGAAGAAGTGGCGATCGTGGGCGTGGCCCGGATGGAGAGTGTACCGCGACAAGGGGCGGGACACAGGGAGCACATCAGCAGAGGAGGGAGGAAGGGAGGAAGCAGGGAGGGGAGCAGAGACCGTTGGAGGGGAGGGCTGGAGGGAAGAGGGAGGCGACGAGGCGGCAGTGGGAGGAGTTGTGCAGGGGGGAAGGGGGGAGGTGGAAGAGAGTGGGATGGAAGAGGAGGTGGAGAGTGACACAGTAGAGGCCTGTGAGGGGAAGGGGGGGGAGAACACATGACCTGGGGAGGAAGAGGCGAG
>SZWC01008736.1:69594-94494 GCA_023375785.1 Penium margaritaceum
CCTCCCGTCTCCTCCCCGTCGGCTGCGACCGGTCATGTGTTCGTCACCAGCACGCTTTCTCCTCAGCACACCCGCCTCTTGCACCGCCGCCTTTGCCACGTTCACTCTGCCGCAGTAGAAAGCATGCTCCGCACCCAGCCAGCCAAGGGCCTTGATCCGGAGACCTTCCCTCTCCCGTGCCCCACTGAGTGCATTGACTGCGCTCAGGGCAAGATGCACCGGTCCACGTACCCCCTCTCTTCCTCACGGGCGTCCGCCCCCCTTGACCTTGTCCACTCGGACGTCATGGGCCCTCTCCCCACCGAGTCCGTCGGTGAGCATGGCCGCTATGTCCTCACTCTGACGGACGACTACTCTCGCTACCGTTGGGTCTTCTACCTTCGGCAGAAGAGTGATGTCGCCCGAACTATTCAGGACTGGCTTGTCCTCGCGGAGCGCGAATGTGGCCGCCCCCTACGTCGCTTTCGCTCCGATCGCGGCAGAGAGTACCTGGGTGAGGCCACGACCTTTCTCGCATCCCGCGGTATCCGCCATCAGACATCTGCGCCCTACACACCCGCCCAGAACGGCGTCTCCGAGCGGTGGAACCGCACCATGGCCGACGCCGTCCGCACCATGCGGGTTGAGTCCAGTCTCTCGGATGGCTTCTACTTTGAGGCCATGGCCTACATGACCTGGGTCTGGAACAGGGTTCCCCATGGTCCCCTTCCCCGCCAATCCACGTCCTATCAGCACTAGTGCGGTCGGCGTGCTGACCTGCGCCCGGCTCGCGTCTGGGGCTGCGTAGCCGTTGTGTGACTGCCCGCCCCACAGCAGGGTGGCAAGCTTGCCCCCCGCGGACGCCCCTGCACCTTTCTCGGTGTGTCTCATCAGTCCAAGGCCTGGCGCTTCTGGGACCCATCCCGACACTGCATCGTCGAGTCCCGCGATGCCCTCTTTTTCGAGGACCTGTTTCCCCGCGACCTCATCCGCTCCGGCTCGTCCGTGTCCCTCCCGTCGCGTGGGGGAGAGGTGAGTCCGTCCTCCGTCCTTTCGCTTCCGGGTGACACATCACTCCTTCCCTCTGAGCCGGTAGCCCCGGTCGCGGCCGCTAGCCCCTCCGAGCCAGCTGACCCAGTCGCGTCCGCTGGCTCCTCCGGGCCGGCAACCCCAGTCGCGTCCGGCGGCTCCTCCGGACCAGCAACCCCAGTCGCGTCCGCCGGCTCCGAGGGGCCGGCAACCCCAGGCGCGTCTCCTGGCCCCTCCGGGCCGGCAGCCCCAGTCGCGTCCGCTGGCCCATCCGGGCCGGCAGCCCCAGTCGCGTCTCCTGGCCCCTCCGGGCCGGCAGCCCCAGTCGCGTCCGCTGGCCCATCCGGGCCGGCAGCCCCAGTCGCGTCCGCTGGTCCCTCCGGGCCGGGAGCCCCAGTCGCGTCCGCTGGCCCATCCGGGCCGGCAGCCCCAGTCGCATCCGCTGGTCCCTCCGGGCCGGGAGCCCCAGTCGCGTCTGCTGGTCCCTCCGAGCCGGTAGCCTCAGTCGCTCCCGATGGCCCCCACGGGCCGACGTCTCCAGTCGCGTCCGCTGGCCCCTCTGGGCCAGAAGCCCCAGACGAGTCCACTCGCCCCTCTGGGCCTGCAGCCCCAGCTGCGTCCGCTGACCCCTCTGGCCCAGCAGCGCCTGTTGCGTCTACTGGCTCCTCCGGACCAGTAGCACCGTCCGCCTCCGTCGGCCCGTCGGACTCAGCACCATCTTCTGCCCGACCGCGCTACACACGTGGCCCAGGCGGCAGCCTCCGACCTCGGCCAACAGTGAGCGCGCAGACCGTCGCTCCCCGTTCTGTGGCGCCTCGACCCCCTGTGGCTCAACGTGTCTCCTCCACTCCCACGGTCGTGAGTGGGGACCCTGGCACAAGGGCTCTCGGCCTGACCACTTTTGCCATTATCGCAGACCTTCACCCGGGCTCTGCATTGGGGTACGCCATGCTTCATCACGAGCATCGGCATGCTGTTGTGGCCGCTCTCGCACGCATCCCACCTGGGGCTCGTGATGCACATGCCCTCTCAGTCCAGTCCACAGCTCGCCTAGAGGACCCTTCCACCCTACGCGAGGCTCGAGCCTCCCCTGAGGCCGCACATTGGGATGCTGCCTGTGCCGAGGAGCTCGCCGCTATCCGACAGCACCACGTGTATGACCTCGTCGACCTCCCTCCAGGTCGGAAGGCCATCGGCGCCAAGTGGGTCTTTCGGCGTAAGTGGAAGCCTAACGGATCCTTGGACAAGTACAAGGCCCGTCTCACAGCAAAGGGGTTTGCTCAGGTCCCTGGGATCGACTACGACCAGATTTTCGCCCCAGTAGGCCGGTTCTCCACTAGCCGGGCATTGTTCAGCCTGGTTGCCCAGCACGGGTGGGAGCTGCATCAGATGGACGTGAGCAACGAATTCCTCCATGGCTCACTGGAGGGTGAGGAGCTCTACATGATGCAGCCCCCAGGCTTCGACGATGGCACTGGGAGAGTTTGGCGGCTCCGGAAGGCCCTCTACGGTCTGAAACAGTCGCCTCGGTGCTGGAACCAGGAGATCAGCAGTACGCTTCTCCGTGGCGGTCTCCAGCGCAGCACCGCTGACCCCACACTGTTCATCAGCCCACGAGGTCAGACCTTCGCCGCGGTCCTGGTCTACGTCGACGATCTCCTCATTGTGTCACCAGACGCGACAGCCATCCAGCACGTCAAGGACCTACTGCACGCTGCCTACCTGATGAAGGATCTCGGTTCTGCCCGAGTCTTCCTGGGCATGGAGCTCGAGCATGATCGCTCTCAGGGCGTCCTGCATGTCCACCAGGCTGCCTATGTGCAGACCCTGTCAGCTCGCTTCGCCGAGGACTTGCCCCTCGTGCCCAGCGCTTCCTCACTCATGTCACCCGATGGCCAGGTGAAGTTGAAGAGTCATGACCGAGCTGTTGTGGGGGAGCCAGTTGATGTGACCACGTATCTGCGGGTCATCGGGTCACTGATGTTCCTGGCAACGACGACGCGTCCAGACATCGTGTTCGCCGTTAACCTCCTGGCTCAGTTTTCTCAGGAGCCGCGTCACCTCCATTTTGAGGCCGCGATCCGAGTACTGCGCTATGTCGTCTCGACCCCTCGGCGAGGCCTCATGTTCCGCCGTCAGCCGTCCGTCGTTGCAGTGGGTTACACTGACAGCGACTGGGCCGGCAGTCTAGACGGTAAGAGTCGCACTGGTTGGATCTTTCTGGTCGGGGGCACAGCTGTGTCCTGGCGCAGTGGCAAGCAGGGGTGCATTGCACGCAGCACTGCTGAGGCTGAGTACGTGGCCCTTGGCTCAGGCGCGTGTGAGAGCGTGTGGTTGCGTCGTCTGTTGTCCGAGTTGCGTCAGTCTGTCCCATCCATCACCTTGCATTGTGATAATGAGAGTGCCATGGCCATTGCAGACAATGACGGTGTGCATCACACTCGCACAAAGCACATCAATGTTGAGTATCACTATGTGCGTTCGTTGTTGCACGACAGCAGCATCAGCATCGTGTGGGTTGAGACAGCACGGCAGCTGGCTGACTTCTTGACCAAGGCACTGAAACGGGACTCGTTTAAGAAGGCTGTGAGTTCAGTCGGTGTGCGTCCATGACTTGCCTTCTTTGTCTCTACCTGCCCTTCTACATGTCCTGGGGGAGTCCGTGTGTTGACCGTGTCTCTGCCCGCCCATGTGCACTACGCCTGTGAGTCATGGGGGAGTGTTGGTTTTTGCGCTCATTATGCTCTGTTGTGTCCTCCCGGCTTGTGTACATCGGCGTGCAGATGAATGACGGCGAGACTCGAAGCCGATGGAGTGTCCTCCGGTGGAGCCGACGCACGCTGAGGTCGTCTCGCAGTTCGCTAGAGCCTCCTCTCTCCGGCGACGTGTTCAGCTCCATCGGCAGACCTCCTCGGTGGTCGCACTGCCGGCAGTCACTGCCACCGCAGTTGCTGTCAGCATGCGTCCAGCGCGTACTGTCGTGTCTGCGTCGTCATGCACTGCCTAGGGTCCCAGTTACATGTTGCATGGCCCTGTTTGGCAGCATAAACCATCATGGACACTATCTGGGTTTAGGCTGCCATAACTCCTCGCTACTATTTTTCTAGCAGATTCTGACCGCACGGCTGCGTTCGCAGCGTCGGTATTACGGTATGGTCCAGTTTTCAGGCAAAACGGACGACGCCCGGGTTTTGGGCTGTCGGCTGCCTGGCAGGCCTCACCGAGAAAACCTGCCAGCCTGAACTGAGCTATTTTCTGATTGGCTGATGAACTGAGTAACAAGCTCTACAAAGCTAGGGGGGGCTAGAACTTGGAGGGGTCCCCCATTGCTGTTCATTCTTCATTCCTAATCAGTCANTGGTGTAACAAGAGTGTCCGTCGCTGGCGATCACGCACGATCTCCATCCCGAGAAACACAGCTGCAGGACCAAGGTCCTTCATCCTGTAGGCAGCCTGGAGAACTGCCTTGGCCTCCTTCACGGCCTCCATAGAAGGAGACGCAATGAGGAGGTCGTCCACATAGACCAGGATGGCAGTGAAGCTGTCAGCTGGCTGAGAAAGAGGGACGGGTCAGCGTCACTCTCTACATAATCGGCACGTGTCAGTGTACTTGTGATCTCCAAGTTCCAGCACCTGGGTGACTATTTCAGGCCGTACAACGCCTTGCGCAAGCGCCAGACCTTGTCAGTGTTGGTTTTTTCGCGCTCATTGTGCTCTGTTGTGTCCTCCCGGCTTGTGTACATCGGCATGCAGATGACTGACGGCAAAACTCGACGCCGATGGAGTGTCGTCCGGTGGAGCCGACGCAGGCTGAGGTCGTCTCGCGGTTCGCTGGAGCCTCCTCTCTCCGGCGACGTGTTCAGCTCCATCGGCAGGCCTCCTTGGCGGTCGCACTGCTGGCACTCACTGCCGCCGCAGTCATTGTCTGCATGCGTCCAGCGCGTACTGTCGTGCCTGCGTCGTCATGCACTGCCTAGGGTCCCAGTTGCATGTTGCATGGCCCTGTTTGGCAGCATAAACTATCGAGGGCACTATCTGGGTTTAGGCTGCCATAACTCCTCGGTACTGTTTTTCTAGCAGAATTTGACGGCACGGCTGCGTTTGCAGCGTCGGTATTATGGTATGGTCCAGTTTTCATGTTAAACGGACGACGCCCGGGTTTTGGGCTGTCCGCTGCCTGACAGGCCTCACCAAGAAAACCTGCCAGCCTGAACTGAACTATTTTCTGATTGGCTGATGAACTGAGCAACAAGCTCTACAGAGCTGGGGGGGGGCTAGAACTTGGAAGGGTCCCCCATTGCTGTTCATTCTTCATTCCTAATCAGTCATTATCAGTTTTCAGCTGCTTTCTGGCGCTAACTCTGGCGCGCGCGTTTCTGAGTAACAAAACCCAGAGCTTCCAGACTTTGACTCTAAAGCAGCAGACTGAGGGGGCAGCTGACCTAAGCAACGAGCGTGGAAGCCCGCACGCTGCATCAACAACGCTGCTGCCCCAACCTGCTGCATAGATTCCATTTGGTTCAAGAGTCTTAAGAGTTTTCCACGACGACCAGTTCAGTGGAACAGGACAGGGGAAGGCCAAGGAGGAGCAACATAGAGAGAGAAAACAACATTAAATTCTACTCATCCTAGGAAGGATAAACTGATCAGATGATCTTGTTTTCCTCACTGCCCTTGTGAGAGGTGTTGTGTTGCCGAGGGCTACTAGCATTGGAGCCTATCTGATTCCTCATCGACCTGAGACTCAAACCTGGCAAAGATGTTCAAAGTTACACGCCGACCTTAACGGCCAGATGGCCACTTTGACGCCTGAGGGATCATGGCCGTCCTTGTTTTATGAAATATCAAATTATTTATTTATCCTTTCACCAACATCGCTCGGACTTGAACTTTAAAGGTGGTTCGACTTGTGCTTCCTAGGGTTGAGAAATTACTAGGAAGCTTCCTAACCTTGCTACTGCTGATGTGGAGACACTGTCGAGTCAGCTCGCGCACTAGCAAGCAAGCAGGTGCAAGAAGCAGCAAGGATCAGGCTAGGGAGACGCGCAAAGTCTCATAAGCTTCAATGGCTTAGAAATGAAGAGAGAAATGACAACTGACAAGCACACAACATAAATACCTGTCGCGGCACACGACAGGTGACGCATGTGGCAGTGTCAGTTTGTCCTAAAACCGGCTGAAAACCACTATTTTGGCCGTAACTCTGCGCAAAGGCCTCCAAATGCAGCACCGTCTGAACCTAGAGATGTAGAATCTCGAGCCGGACACTAGGACTGGTTACACGCACAAGTCCGGCATCAATCGGTGGACACATAATGCAAAACATGCAAATCGGGCTCGAGAGCCAGTCCACCGAGAAAACTCTAGCGTCTGTAGAAAAACTGCAGAGCACCCCAGCAAGCACCCGGGACGTCGTGACAGCCGTATGGTAGCTGCTAGTCGGTGGATCCACCAACCGTCAGTGCTCCGACGCCAGCTGGGCCCGCATCAGGGATCTGCACGAGCATGGACACGGCCGAGTGGTCACAGTAAGCTGTACAAACAGACGGAAACAACTCACATGACAACACTCCCCCATGACCTGATAGTACGCATGTCCATACACGTGCAGAACTGACACAGGTGCACAACAAGATGCTCAACACTCCATACTCACACACCCCACTCTCAGCCACTCTCAGGCAAGGGGCGTAGCCCGACAGAACGAATGGCCACCATGAACTTTCCGCGCGCAAGTGCCTTGGTCAAGAAGTCAGCACGCTGCATGTACGTGCCGACCCAGATGACTGAGATCACCTGTCGCTCCACAAGGTCACACACAAAGTGATGCTCAACAGCAATGTGTTTCGTGTGTGCATGAAACACACCAGAGTTCTCTGTAATGGCAAGAGCACTCTGGTTGTCACAACGTAGAACGATGCAAGGCACAGACTGACGCAACTCACAAAATAGATGCTGCAGCCATACCACCTCAGCAGCCCCAGCTCCAAGAGCAACATGCTCAGCCTCTGATGAGCTACGTGCGATACAACCTTGCTTGCCACTGCGCCACGACACAGTGCTGCCACCAAGCAGGAACACGTAGCCTGTCCGACTGCGCCCATCAGGACTCCACGCCCAGTCATTGTCAGTGTAGTCGTCGACTACCACCGAACAATGCCATCGAAAGCAGAGTCCAAAGTACGATATGGGCAACACGTACCGCACCACTCGCACAACCGCATGAAGGGCTCTCGCCCGACGACACTGTGAAAACTGTGCAAGTAGGTTGACGATGAAGGCAATGTCCGGCAGTGTGGTAGTGGCCAAGTACATCAAAGAGCCAATTAGGCGCAAGTGCAGGGTCATGTCCACTGTCTCCCCCAGGTCTGCGGGATCATACACCTTCAGAGCATCCTGCCCAACAGGTGTGATGGGGGTGGAGGCTATAGGAACTGCACCCAAGAGGTCAGCAAACCGCTCCCCCACAACGCAGGCATAACGTGCCTGATGCAACAAGAGTGTCCGTCGCTGACGATCACGCACGATCTCCATCCCGAGAAACACAGCTGTAGGACCAAGGTCCTTCATCCTGTAGGCAGCCTGGAGAACTGCCTTGGCCTTCTTCACGGCCTCCATAGAAGGAGACGCAATCAGGAGGTCGTCCACGTAGTCCAGGATGGCGGTGAAGCTCTCAGCTGTCCGTCTGAGACAGAGGGGCGGGTCAGCATCACTCTGTACGTAACCGGCACGTGTCAGTGTGCTAGTGATCTCCAAGTTCCAGCACCTCGGTGATTGCTTCAGGCCGTACAAGGCCTTTGCGCAAGCACCAGACCTCGTCACCGACCTCGAATCCAGGTGGTTGGACCATGTAGATCTCCTCCTGTAAGGGGCCATGAAGGAACGAGTTTTTCACATCCATCAGGCGTAGCTCCCAGTCGTGGTGAGAAACTACCCTGAACAGAGTGCCATCCATGGTCATGCGGCCAACGGGTGTAAAGGTGTCAATGAAATCAACTCCTTCAACCGACGAGAACCCCTTGGCCGTCAAGCGAGCCTTGTGGCAATCTAGTGTGCCATCAGGCTTCACCTTCTTTCGAAAGACCCACTTGGCCTATACAGCCTTCCATCCAGGCAGGAGGTCGACAAGCTCATAGACACCATGCTCATGGATGGCTCTCAACTCATCCTCACAAGCAACCCGCCACAAGTATGCATCGTGAGCTGAGAGTGCCTCCTTCAACGTGCCTGGATCAAGCGTCGACGAGGGAGTGCTCTGGGTGGATAAGACACACGCCTCCGGAATCGGTCTGACCACGACAAGGTCGGCTGCGGCATCACAAGAGACCAAGAACTCTCGAGAGACCAACTCGTGGCCGACAGGACATGCTAGATGCACCTTAGTGTAGTCTGCCTGTACAGTCAAGCCAAGGGCCTTCGTGCCAGGCTCGCCACTCTGAACACTACGAGTCGGGTGCCTAGGTGTTGAGTCAGCAGTCCGCTCAGCCATAGAGGCCAATGGTCGAAGACGACCACCGGGCTCGCGGGAGTAGCCTGATGCTGAGGCCCTCACCTCAGGCTGTAGGGAAGGCTGTTGAGCCAGAGTTGTAGGGGACATGGGTGCATGCACGAGAGTGGGTGTGACAGAGGGGGATGGCACTGGCATGGGATCAGGTATGTCAGGGGGGACTGACGCTCACACGGGATCAGGTGTGGCAGAGGGGACTGACACTGGCACGAGATCGGGTGTGCCAGAGGGGTCTGACACCGGCACGGGATCAGGCGTGCCCGAGGGGTCTGACACCGGTACAAGATCAGCTGTGTCAGAGGGGACCGACACCGAAACGGGATCAGGTATGCCAGAGGGGTCTGATGAGGCTACTGGACTCACAGCCACGATGGCCGGATCGTCAGCAGCCGGAGACCGGACCACAGGTGAGGATGCCCAGACGGACCCATCCGCAGGACTAGACTCCCCCATCTGTCGAGAGGCCACATAAGAAGGAACGTGATCGGCAGCCAGCGACAGAATGTTGGAGAAGTCGCGGTAGGTGAGAGCCTCAAAGAAGAGAGCATCTCGAGACTCGACAATGTGATGGCGAGCAGGGTCCCAAAAGCACCAGGCCTTGGACCGCGGGGACATGCCGAGGAAGGTACACATGCGTCCCTGAGGTGAGACCTTGGACCCCTGCTGGTCCTCGGTGTACCAAACACAGGTGAGGGATCCCCAAACACGGGCGAGATGGAGATCAACACGATGGCCGAACCACAACTCGTACGGCGTGACATGGTCTGGAAGTGGACCATGCGGCAAGAGGTTCCAGACCCACGTCATGTAGGAGAAGCCCTCAAAGGCAAAAGACGCCGGTAGACCGCACTCAGACCATATAGCGCGAACCGCATCCTCCATGGTGCTGTTCCAACGCTTCGACACACCGTTATGCTCTGGTGTAGCAGGAGCGGAAAGCTGGTGAAAGCTACCGTGCTCGGCAAAGTAAGCATCCATCTCGCCTAAGAACTCGCCACGGGGATCTGAGCGGAACGTGTATAGGGTGTGTCGAGACTGACGCTCAGCCATCACAAGACACAGGCGGACCGCCAGTGTAGCATCGCTCTTGTGGCGGAGGCTGTAGAACCACCGCATCCGAGTGAAGTCATTGGTCAGGGCGAGAACATATCGACCCCGGTCAGAGAGGGACTCGTCTGGGAGAGGTCAGAGAAGGTCCGACTGGACCAAATCTAGTGGGCATAATGCCCAGGAGGAGGATTCAGGGTAAGAGAAGCGATGCATCTTACCCTGGGGGCAAAAAAGACAGTCGGTCTCGACGGCTTCTCAAAAGAAGTTGCGTCAAGATCGAGGGCTGGCTGAGTTGGAATGAGCTTGGACACAATGTCCAGACTCACATGGCAGAGGCAACGATGTAACAAGCACTGGTGCGCAGGGGAGAAAACACCAGTGACAAACACATGCGCAGAGGAGAGAGGGGGAGAAAAAACAGAGGGAATGCAACGAGACACACGATACAGGTCATCAACAATA
Source organism: Penium margaritaceum (assembly GCA_023375785.1). NCBI lineage: Eukaryota > Viridiplantae > Streptophyta > Zygnematophyceae > Desmidiales > Peniaceae > Penium > Penium margaritaceum. The sequence goes on from SZWC01008736.1 coordinate 79,622, forward strand.
GAGGCACGAAGTACGATGGCGCGTGTGTCAAGAGCACTCACTGTTGCAGAGTCAGCAGAGTGCTCAATAGTGAGACCCATCCTGGTGCATGCACGAATAGAGAGCATGCTGAGCTCAAGAGCAGGGACAAAGAGCACATCAGAAATGTACAAGGGGCCAGACGGACCATCAAACCGCACAACCCCAACTCCTTGTACAGACAACGACTGACCAGACCCTGTGCGAACAGACCAAACAGACACAACGGGACTGAGCACAACAAAGTCACTACGACAACAGGTCATGTGATGGGTGGCACCAGAGTCAATAATCGAGGTGCCACCCGGCTCACAACCTATTTTTGACACCAAGCAACGTGCCACAGAAGACTCTGCCTCTGCTGGATGCTGAGTAGAGGACTCAGGACAACGGCAAACAACACGGATCTGTGACTTGTCAAGCCAATCAGTATTGTCAGGTCCATCCTCATCGCAAGCCAACATAGCTCCACCACAAGCATCATCACAGGCAACAGATGCAGTAGGACAAGCTGTGTTGGGACCACTCGGCTGTGACAACACACTCGCACCTCCCTTAGTACGAAGTGCCAGGAGTTGACGAAGCTTCGCGATCGTGCGATCCAGAGGGTCCACATCACTATTGCCGCCTGGTGAAACGGATGCGTCTGCTGCACTCGCAGTCACGGTGCGCCCAGTCCGTGTGTCACTCAAGGAAATCCGTTGCGTGTGTACTGCCTGAAGGCCGCGCATGATCCGAGTCCATTCAAGGGGCTGCTCACACTCCGTGTAGCGGTGAGCGCCTCCACGGTAGTAGTAGTGGATATATCTTGCACTGCCACTACTCGTTGGTTGCTGCTGCTGCGGCTACTGTCCCTTCCCACGTCGCTTCTTCCCCTTCTTCCCCTGTGCGGCCGTTGCAACACCTTGAGTGTGGCAACTCGGGGTAGAGGAGGAGGAGGAGGAAGCGGTGGAGGTGGGACTGGTGAGCTGGGATACAGGCGTAGGAGGGGTCGCAATCGTTGCTGCAACAAGTGGACTCTGCTATTGGGCGATGGCAGCCTCATGAGCCGATGTGGCCTGGATCAAGTAGCGATGGACCCAAGGAAGCAGTTGTAGTGACTCTGACAACTCAGAGAGAGCCACACGATCAAATCCCGTAAAGAGCTTCACGTGGTACAAATGTGCCCCCATCATGATGGTGTCGAGTGCCCACAACTACGTCCCGCCACCGGTCCCAAGGCGCGTGTAAAGGCACATCGCGTGCCTCCAGTAGTCAGCTGTAAGCTCCGTTGGACCCTGACGGAGGGAATGCAACTCACGTAGTCGGGCCGCCCTTGTGGCATGGGTCTCCGCAGTGAGAAGTCTTAAGGCCAGCTCCAAGCCCTGATGCGGATCTACTCCAGTCCTGGTCCCGGTCTCATCGAGAAAGGGTTGGAAGTCAATCACAGTCTCCCGCGGCATGGCATAGAGGAGATCGCGCATCACTCTTACTACTGCCTGGACCTGGTGAGCGTCGCGGGTCTGGTACTGGCTGTGGTAGTAGGGCCACACACCCTCAAAATCAGCCCACATCTAAAACAAGGTCTCTAAGCAATCGAAGCCCTCGTCGCTATCCTAATGGGATGGAGGTGTCTCAAAGTCCTTCAGTCACCACTCTGTGGGGAGGGCGACCTCAGGCTCAGGAGACGGTGGACAGGGTATGGGGAGCCCACCAGTGAGGGAAATGCCACTAAAGGTGAATGCTACTGAACGACGTGGCTGATCCTGACGGCAAGAAGGTGGCAGAGTGAGAGGCTGCGATCCCAGACGTAACTCACGGATGTGCTCCTCAAGCACACGAATCTTATGCTCGCGTGAGTCATCTTCAATCTCCTCATCCCAGGTGTCCACCTGTGATGAGAGGTGCTGAGGCCGTGGTGCTGTGTAGGGTGTACACTGCTGAGCAGATGGTGTAGCTCCAGTAGATCCTCCAGGTAGTTGTTGTGAGGCCCTTGAACGGCCCCGCAGCAACTCCGTGATCTCCTGTAACACGTCGGACTGCCTCCGTTGCTGCCGGTGCATCTCTTCCTGTGACCGACGAAGCTCGTCGGTCATGAGGGACTGCGACCGGGGACTCATAACGCCCAAAGAGGAGGAAGAGGGGTCAACCTGCCCTTTGCCCTTGTCACGGACCGGCGCCATCGCAATGCTGAGTATGGGGTCGAACGTCAAAATGCTCCCAACGTTTTGACCCCAAAATTGCTGAAGTCAGCACAACTTATGATGACGTCAGTGTTTGTACGCTAGCGAAAAAAACACTAGCTTGTTTTTTACGCTGGCGTATTTTACGCCAACGATTTCTTTGGGAGGTTACACGAACTCCGCGTGACCGGTGGGGGTGACCTCGTCATCCCTGCTTGCGGTTTCGTAGGGGCTGCGCAGGCCTACGCAGTGCCATGCAGGCCTACGCAGTGCCATGCAGGCCTGTGCAATGCGGCACAGTTCCTGCGTAGCTGCACGGCACTGCTCTGCAGTAGGAGTGCCGTGCAAGCCCGCCGCAGCTGATGCGGCGGGTTTGCAGTTGCGTTGTTGTAGCCGCTGCCGCTGCTGGAATGCTGCTGTTGCCGTTTTTGCTACTGTCGCTACAGCAGCTGTAATGCTGCTACTGGACTACTACTGCTTTGTTGCTGCTACTGCGCTGCTGGTGCTGCTCGCGGCTACTGATGTCGCCGCAGCTGCAAGCTATTGTCGCCGCTTTGCGATGCCACTGCTCGTAACCGCTGCTGCAAGCTGCTGCTACGACCTGCTCCTCCCTTTCTTTTGTGCACTGGCTAGCAGCCAGACACGGCAGCTGCTGCCACCCGGTGCTACTGCTGCTGACTGGCGTGGTTGTTGGATCTCGTCACTGTCGCAGCTCCACTTGCTACGGTGCTGGCGATTGCGTGGTGACATCGCTACTGCTAACGTCGGCTGCGACGGGTCCCACGATGTGGCGGCGGCGGTGACTTTGACTACTGCTGCCGGTGCTGCGTCTTCGCGGCGCAGCTCAGCGAGAGGGGTCTCGCTACTCTGATACCATGAGAAATTTCCAGGAAGCTTCCTAACCTTGCTGTTGCTGATGTGGCGACATTGTCCAGTTAGCTGGCGCACTAGCAAGCAAACAGGTGCAAGAAACAGCAAGGATCAGGCTAGGGAGATGCACAAAGTCTCATAAGCTCCAATAGCTTACTAATGCACAGAGAAATGACAACTGACAAGCACACAGCATAAATACCTGCCGCGGCACAAGGCGGGTGACGCACACGCGAATGTCAGTTTGTCCTAAAACCGGCTCAAAACCAATGATTTGGCCGCAACTTTGCGCACAGGCATCCAAACGCAACACCGTCTAAACCTAGAGATGCAGAATCTTGCGCCGGACGCTGCAACTGGTCACACGCACAAGCCCGGCATCAATCGGTGGACATAATGCAAAACATGCAAATCGGGCTCGAGAGCTAGTCCATCGAAAAAACTATAGCGTTTGCAGAAAAACTGTAGAGCACCCCAGCAAGCACCCGAGACATAGTGGCAGCCGTGTGGCAGCTACTGGTGGATGGATCTGAGACGTTTCCTAGAACCTCCCTAACCACTTGCCGTGACACTAGGCGTCAGCGCCAGGTCAGCGTGTGACAATAGTCACAAGTTTGAGACAAAACTGCAAGGGTCTGGGTTGGGACACGGACAGAGTGTCATGAAACTCAAACTGAATATAATTGCAGAGAGAAATAACAAATGACAGGTCCAAGGCATAAATACCTGCCGCGGCTCACGGCGGGTGTCGCACGCGGAAGTCGAAGAGCTGTCCTAAAAACCGGCCCAAAACCACTGTTTTGGCCGTAACTCTGCGCACACATGTCAGAATGCTACGCCGTCTGAACCTAGACGTGCAGGATCAAAAGAAAGACGCTACGACTGGTCACATGCATGCATCCATCATCAGACGGTGGACATACAATGCAAAAACATGCAAATAGGGCTCATGGCCAGTCCGCCGAAAGACGCCTGCAAGCTGTAGAAAAGACAGCAGAGAGTCCCGGCATCATCTGGGGCTCTAGAACGGTAGTCGGCCAGCTCCAAGCCGGTAGTCCGCCGCCAGTCGTCGCACCGGTGTCACCAGGGNGGCCCAAAACCACTGTTTTGGCCGTAACTCTGCGCACACATGTCAGAATGCTACGCCGTCTGAACCTAGACGTGCAGGATCAAAAGACAGACGCTACGACTGGTCACATGCATGCATCCATCATCAGACGGTGGACATACAATGCAAAAACATGCAAATAGGGCTCATGGCCAGTCCGCCGAAAGACGCCTGCAAGCTGTAGAAAAGACAGCAGAGAGTCCCGGCATCATCTGGGGCTCTAGAACGGTAGTCGGCCAGCTCCAAGCCGGTAGTCCGCCGCCAGTTGTCACCAGGGCCCGCCTCAGGGATCTGCACGAGTATGGACACGGCCGAGGGGTCACAGTAAACTGTACAAGAACGTCACAAATCACAACAGGTTCTACCAACCGTCAGTGCTCCGGCGCCAGCTGGGCCCGCATCAAGGGTCTACACGAGCATGGACACGGTCGAGTGGTCACAGTAAGCTGTACAAACAGACAGAAATAACTCTCATCACAACAGGTTTGACACCGGTGCTAACATATGTTTTAGTTTAATTCAAAGTTTAACATTCCAGAAACAGATGGTTCCTTGAAAGCTCACCGTTGGGGTGGCGTACGATGTGAAAGTTTCCCGTCAGGTCGGAGTCTGGCGACGACGCGATTTACACGGAGTAATCCTGCGGTCATCGCTCACCGTCACATCTTTCATGAGAAAAAAGTCAGTGTAGGCGCTTGCCATACTCGCATGTCTCCATCGTCGCGGAATATGGTGGCGACTGGTCAGGTCGTCGCCATAGACAAGTTTGCCCTCCTCGGAATTGGACCCTAACCATAATGTCCGTTTTCGCATGATTGGTATCGCTTGGCGGATTTCGTGATGTCCGGTTGATTATTCTTAAAAGGGAAAACATATTCGAGCTGCGTTGTTCGTGCCTCACATGCATGCGAACTAACTAATTTGAATCACGACGAAAGCAGGTGCCTGATTTGAAGACTTGACAATGAAAAATGTCGTTCTTGGATTTTCATATCTATTTGATGCCTTGTACCATGCCGCATACCTACAAGGTCTCGCTACCGTCAAAATCAAGTTTTGCATGTCTCGATCGAACGGCCAAACTACCGGAGATGCTAATTGATATAGAAGTTGGTGTTCGTACAATAGGCTCGCCGAAATTTCGCGTGGTCTGCTTTAATTCACAGGCACCGACGAAGAGTACCCAGAAATACCCCAACCGCGAGGAACATCCAATCTTCATATCGTGCAAAATCCGAGCCGCTCTCATAAGCTTACCATGCATGTGCTGCGTTCTCGATTCGTCAGTCTATTTTTTATTGGTCTGCTATCAAACGTTTTGGACACATTGCACCGGTGGTGAGATGTGCCGAAATCCGAGGAAAAGACTACCTGTGCATCCGTCAGTTCCGCTCCATGGTGATTTTGACGGATTTCAACATGATGGCTCTTCCCCTCACACAGTCATTATATGTGAATGTGCTCCCAAAACAGGCCCGTCCGATCAACCAGGAAGCGCTAAGGCAGAATCCAGCTACGATTTTTGAGGGAAGGCAGCCTGCGTCAAGACAGGGGTCGAACTAGGCACCTCTGATAGTTTCATCCTTTACAAAAAAAATGTCGGTGGATTTGCAGTCTGGCTGTCCGATTCTTACATCAGGCAGAATCTTCGCCTTTTTATTGATGGAGACGTCAGAAAAATGAGGGATCCACCAATTACAAGTCTCTTTCAACAACTTTGGACAACTAAATGATTGTAAAGGGTTACTATGGAACTTAAAATATCACATTGTAGAGGTAAGTCACTTCTAGGCAGTTCGTGGTACATTAGTCATCCGCGTACTTCGTCTATGAAAGGTGCTACTTTGGTAGGAAATGGTCGCATTTTGATTCCGTCGCATCGACCAAGATTGTCCTCCAATCCTTGATTCGTAGAATCGCGGGTGCCGTCTTGCGAGCGCGAAGGCGGAAGTCTTGCGTCCGGTTGCTGTCGTCTAGTTTCGCATGGAATGTCTACCGCCGCCAAAGCATTCCTCACTTGCTGATACATCTACATTTGAAGGACGTTGGATGATTATGCGACGTTGTCCAAGGTTCCCTACCGTCGATTCTCCCGCGCAGGACTATTTGTCGCATTCCGTTACGATGGAGCACAGGGGCCCCGCTAGCATTGGTGCTTACCGACAACGGGAAAAATAACGTGAACCCACGACCCGGAGGATTATTTGATTAGCCGGAAGGGCGACGCAATCGTCATCATCTTTGGATTATCCATAGAACACTAAACAATCCCTAAAATACTGGAACGATAATGGCCGTTGGCCGTTTGTTGCTGATGGCTTGTCGAGTCGGAGTTTGATTGCCTTTTCTTTTGGTAAATTGGGTTCCATTGAATTTCAGGGCAAACCCGACAAGCACTTCGGGTATTGTTCAATCTTTTTGGAGACCTATTCGGGCGATTCACCACCTTGGACTGACCGTTGGCTGCAGCGCGCGCTAGAAGGTTTCTGGCTTCGTTGTGGTCTTAAAGGGTAGTGTTCTAACACTTCCACGTGGGTGATTCTGAAGGGTCAAGAATGAAGGCTTGTGATCATCTATTGTTTAGGTGGTTATCTGGTGGCAAAAAATTGGACGCAAGGGCGTCCAATTTCTAACAGCTTATAGCCGTCATTTCATAGCTGCATAACTGAACCATTCTAACTTGAAAAGAAAACTCCACCCGGATTCAGGAGGCAAAAGAAGCACGAACCAAAGCTTCAAATCATAGTTAGAAATGGATGACATGCAACAAAAAACTAGGATTTAAGATCATTATTCCACCCTAATTTCATCACAATCTATTCGGTTAGGTTGTGAATCATTTCACCCATTCATGCACAAGAGCTGTCAAACATGTTTTTATGGTAATGACAGTAACTACAAAAACCATGATTCATAACCAAGGTATCAGGCATTAGATTATCTTTCCGCATGAATGTATATAAAACATGCTCACAACTACAATGACCGCTAACGGTAACGTGTTCTCCAAATGAAGTCATTTGAAGGAAGGGTACATATTTGGCAAGCATCTCTTATGAACCAAAAGGTAGTTTGGCATAAGGCACTGGAGAATTTTAAATCACTCACAATAAATTTCGAGTGAGGAAACCTTCTTTCAAAGGTGAAATTCATCATGTCGTGGTAGAAGTACCTTGAAACATATACCCAAACATATACATATACTTGCAAATTAAATTTCAGATTAATTTTATATTTTCATTCAAGAAGGCCCATAATAAATATCCACATCTTTAACATATTTTTATAAATTATTATGGTACATAAAAAATATTTATTTGTGAAAAAACTTTAAACCATTTGATAGTCCATGATTCAACATATTCGTCATAGGAATGTAATATCTAGAAACGTATAACATAAATGAGAAATAATTTTCATGGAAATGAAGGTATCAAAAATATGTATGATTATAGTAAGCTATATTTTTAAAACCACCCTTTGCAAAAAGTAAAGACAAAAAGTTTTTTCTTCTCTCAACCCCTCCCTCATTTCGAAAGAGGTTGACATCCTTTATCAAACCTTTCCACTATCATAAGACAATGAATGAAAAAATCTACACAAAAACAAATCAATAAAAGGATAAATTCATTAAGAGTTTAAATCCAAGCGTATATTAATTCAAAATAAATAAGAAAGGGACTATTGTTCACAAGTTACTTTGATAAAATCCCTTCACTACTATATTTTGACGAGATTACATCATGTCTTAAGAATAAATGCATACAGAAATGATTTATTATGAATGATTTATTTCAAAGAATTAAATGAATAGAAAATCATAAATAAAAAATAAATTGGACGGTTTTACCCTGCTACTTTTCCTATGCAAATTTACAAAAAAACCATAATGTGATGTGTAGTGTGCGTTTTCCTTCTTAGCCACCAAACACACTAGATTGAATTGACATAATTTTCATCAAGCACATATATGAAAATGACATATTTTAAGATATACCACAACCTATCATGTTCTTAAATAATAATGATTCTCTTCAATTTGAGACACTAGAAATGCCTTTTGAATATATGAAAATATTTATTTTAAAAATAATTTGGTACATTTGAAGTGGAAGGCCATCAAAATTCCAAAAAACATATGAGGAAACAAAATAGAAAGAGATTATATGCAAGCTTAATGGAGGCCACATTACATGTGAAGTGATGCTTGCGTGCTTTCGAAACTCATAACATTGAACATGCATTTTGAAAGTGGAGTGGTGTGATCGTCGGTTATTTGACAAATGTACACATCGTCCTTACTTGGAGCTTTTTACATGTGGCCATTTAAAAAGGGGGAAAAGCATCCCATATTGATTTTGAGCCAATCAGACGGAGACAAAGCTTGGGTGGCATGACATAAAGGACAATGGAAATACCTATTGATTCCATCATTCATAATGGTTTTGAATGTTAAAGTAGAAAGATAAGTTCTTAGGTAGCTAGGCCTATTGTACCCTATGTCGGTGGGTCGCTCGCGACATTATCCCAGATTTTGGATTTCCTAAGTCTCGAGGGATCCACACACCAATGGGCGATGTGGAGAACAACTTAGCTACCACGCAGATTGGTGACTCATGGTCTCCCCAGTTCCTGTTGGATGAAAGAGCGATAGTATGGCTAACGTCGTCTGGCTTGATCGCACTCACTTCATGATCTCAACAATTCACACTTTCCACCACTTGCCTCCATTTCCCCTTCTCCTGTCCTCTTCATATTTGATCGAGCATGAGGTGTTGATCATGATTCCACTTCCAGTACTTTTCTCTGTGATGCAACCCCCCTTGCCTCGTTGACCCTCTTTGAATAGCGTGAGGAATTTCCATTGTTGTAGGCATTTCCGACGTCTCTTGTGTTTCCCTATGGCTTGCGTTGGTGCTTTCCCCTCTTCCCCTCGTGCTGTGTCTTAGAGCAAGCTCCTCCCGTGGTGTGTATTGGTCATTGCTCTCCTCTTGTCGAGAGTTGACAACGTTCTCTGCATTTCGGTGCACATTTCCCCCGTGGCGCATGTTGGCGTGGACCCCTCCCTTGTGGCATGTATTGGTGCTATCTACTTACCATGGCGCGCATCGGCGCTTCACTCCCCTCCTTGATCACGTTCTTGGGGCTGAAACAACAGCCTTGTTGGTGCGCGACGGATTTTTGCGCTACCATTGTTGGCGCCCAACGTTCGTTGGCGCATGGTGCCATATGGCGCACGGTGCGTGCCCCCCCTCCATCCCCTTTGGCGCGCTCTTGGGCATCGACGCGTCAACGCATGCTTAGGCGCGTTTGCAAACCCTCCTCGTTTGGCGTGTCTTTGCCTAATTTGATGCGTTTGTCTAACCCCCCTAATTTCATCGCGTTTGCACCTACTTTCGCATGTTTCCGCTTCTTTTAGCGTGTCTCCCCGCCTTTGGCGCTCCTTGTTGCTCTCCTCTCCGTCCGCTTCTCCAGTTCCCCCTCCTTGGTCCGCTCCTCCCCTCTCCAATTTCTCATCCACTCCTCTCCTTTCCCCTCCTCCGTCCCCTCCTTACCTTCTCCCTCCCCCATCCACCTCTCCCCTATCCTCTCACCTGTCCGCTCCTCCCCTCGCCCCTACTCATCCACTCCTCCCCTCTTCCTTATCCCGTCTGCTCCTCCTTTCTCCCATCTCCCCTCCCCTGTCCGCTTCTCCCTGCTCTCCTCCCTCGACAGCTCCTCACCTGACCCCCTCCCCTTTCCGCTTCTTCCCTCTCCCCTTCCCAGTCCGCTCCTCTTCTCTCCCCTCCCCCCTCAACTCTTCCCCTCTCCCCTCCCCCGTCCTCTCCTCCCCTTCCCCTCCCCCATCCACCTCTCCCCTATCCTCTCACCTGTCCGCTCCTCCCCTCGCCCCTACTCATCCACTCCTCCCCTCTTCCTTATCCCGTCTGCTCCTCCTTTCTCCCCTCTCCCCTCCCCCGTCCTCTCCTCCCCTTCCCCTCCCCCATCCACCTCTCCCGTCTCCTTTCCCCCATTTTCTCCTCCCCTTTCTCCTCCCCCTTACACTCCTCCACTCTCCCTCCCCCTGTCTGCTCCTCCCCTCTCTCCTCCTCCGTCTGCTCCTCCCATCTGCCCTCCCTTGTCTGCTCCTGACCTTTCCCCTCCCGCGTCCTTCCCTCCCCTCTCTCCTCCCCTTGCTTCGGACTTCCCCCCATATGTCTGCCCCTCCATTCATCCCTCCGTGCCTCCCTCCTTCCCTCTTCTCGCTCATCGCACACTCCCTCCCCATGTTTGTCTATCTATCTCTTTGTCGCTACCTCTTTCCCTCTCGCATGCCCATCCATCCCTCCTTCCATCCCTCCCTCCCTTCTTTCCTTTCTGCCCACCCGCCACTCGTGCCACTTGCACTCTCTCCCTCTCTATCGTTATATCTCTCTCGCTCTCTCTCTCTCTCTCTCTCTTTCTCTCTTCCTCTCTCCCTCTCTCTCCCCCCTTCCCACCTCTCCCCTCTTCTCTCCCTCCCCCTACATCCATTCCACCCACTCCTCTCCCTCCCTCCCTTCCTTTATCCCGCCATCCCCTCCCTCTTCCCTTACTTCCGCCCCCCCATTCTCTTCCTTTGTCCCTCCCTTCTCTTCATAACCTGTTCTCCATTGCTCCCGTACCTGCCCCTCCCTCTCCTGTCCAGTTGCCCTCCCCTCTTTCACGCTATCCCTCCTTGATACGTCCCTCCCCTCTCTCCTGCCATTTCCCTGCGCTCTTGTCCTTGCCCCCATCCTCTCGTCCTCCCCCCTCTCACTCAACCTTTTCCCCTCCCTTCCTCTCTCCCTCTTTACTATCCTTTGTCCCTCTCGCCTTGCTTCGTACTCCCATCCTCCCCTCTCCCTCTCTCCCTCCATCTCATTCCCCTCCCCTCCCTTTCCCTTGCTTGTTTCCTTTCCCCTACGTCTTTCCCTCGATCCTTCCCTTCCTCCTCGCTTTCTCCTTTTTGTCCTTTCCTTCCCCCTACCTCCCTTCCTGCTGTCTTCACCGTCCCTTCTCAGTGCATCCCATCTCCCCTATTTCCTGTTCTCCATCCTCTCCTCCCTCCTCCCTTTTTGCCTTGGTCCTATCCTCCCCTCTGTCTCTCCCTTGATCCCATCCTATCCCCCCTTTCTCACCCCCTTGCTCCTCCCCCCTCCCGGGTTATGGTTCATCACCCCTGTTTAACACACTACGTATGTTATGTATACTACACATACAACACCCTTGTTTCCTACAGGTTGACTTGTGCTTGTACACTGTTTTTATCACTATTTTGTTATGAACAAGATACATTTTCCTCTCCAAGATAAGTTGAAAAATATTCTGTTTGATTTCACTAATTCATTTATTTTTTACTTAAATTTAGTTCATAGCATATACAAGATATCTCAACGGGTGCATTTGTTTCCTACTAAGGTATTTGTGGTACTTTAGTAATATATTGTATATGGAAATTGCCTTGTGGAGTGCCAAATAGACATATCTATCGCAAAACATGACATGTGGTGACTTCGTGAATTGTTTCTAAGGGGATGAGCACGTAGTTTGCACGAGGTCCATGGTGCCCCCCCCCAAAAAAAATACTTTGAGTTTATCTCGGCAGGGTATAGGAGAATGTGCCTTGGAGATGGCAAAATCAGAAAACAAATGTATTGTCTTACGTATGACCTTCAACCCTAATGCACAAATCATCCGAGTGTATTGGGGGAGTGAAGCGGGGAGTGTATCGTGGAAATACAAAAAGAAGGTTCACTTATGTATTCTTCGGTGAGATACACCTATGAATTGTTTGTACCCTTGTTTAGATACACATCCACATAAGCCCCGCCCACACACTTTCCTATCTAGGGGGGCTAGTCAACGTCGCCCCCCCCGGAAGAGAGAATGTGTATCTTGGATGTGTATCTGTGAGTGTATCTGAGAGAAGTTGTGAATTATACACAAGTGAATTTCGGCAACAAAAATGATGTCAAAGTGATCCACCGTCGATCTTCTATAATCGACGGATCCGACCGAAGTATGGCCTCTCTGCCGTTGGTTGTCTTCCCCGCTCTCCCCCCTCGAAATGCATCCAATTGTATTGGAGGAGTGAAGCGGGCAGTATATTGTAGAAAAGTCAAAAAATGTAAAATTGTGTATTGCTTTGTCGTACATCCAAATACGTGCTAGGTCTTGTCGATCGCACACACGTGGTTCGGAGGGGCAAGCGACACTCCTGGGGGGGAGGGGATGGGGGACGCCCCCCCAAGAACGTACCGAGTGTATCGGGGGAGTGAAGCGGGGAGTGTATAGCAGATGTACAAAAATATGTTCACTTATGTATTCATCGTTGAAATACACTTGTGAATGTTTTGTACCCTTGTCTAGATACACAACCCGATACACCGCCCTAATATACTTTCCAACTTGCCAGGGGGGTGGTTGACATCCCTCCACCCCCTCGGAAGATATAGAGTGTATCTAGGATGTGTATTGGTGAGTGTATGTGAGAGAGGTTGTGAAAAGTACACAAGTGAATTTCGCTAAACATAAACAGTTGAAAGTCACTCTACCGTTGATCCATCGCAATCTATAGAATCGACAAAAGTGTACCCCCTCGGCTGTCTACTCGCATGTCTTCCTCGCCCGCCCCCCTCAAAATACATAGAGTGTATGTGGGGAGTGAAGCGATGAGTGTATCATAGACAAGTTTAAAATGTACACGTGTGTGTTTATCTCGCCACTATCCAAGTAGGGTCTAGGTCTTGTCGGTGACACACGTGGTTCTGTGGAGTGGGCGGCACTTCTACGGGGGAGGGGGGGAGAACGCCTCCCCTCCAAGAATGAACCGAGTGTATTGGGGGAGTGAAGCGGGGAGAGTATCGCGGATGTACAAAAAAATCAATTATGGATTCGTTGGTGACATACACTTGTGAATTGTTTGTAGCCTTGTTCAGATACACATCCCGATACACTACCCCAATACACTTTCCAATTTGGGAGGGGGGGCTGGTTGACGTCGAACCCCCATCGAAGGGACAAAGTGTATTTAGAATGTGTATTGGTGAGTGTATTTGAAAGAAATAGTGAACAATGCACAAGTGAATTTCAAGATGAGAATGTTCCGAAAGTCACCTCATCGTCAATATTTTTTAAACGACGGATATGTATGAAGTTTAACCCGTCGGCCGTCGGCCCGCATGTCCGCACCGTCCTTTCCCCCCAAAAAACATAGAGTTCATTAGGGGAGTGAAGCGAGCACTATATCATAAACAAGTTAAAAAATGTACACATGTGTATTTATATCGCATACATCCAAATAGGCTGTAGGTCATACTGGGCACGCACACGTGGTTTTGTGTCTCGGGCGAATACGTCACCCACAACCTCAATCATTCCTCTTGAAATCGTGTGAGTAAACCGGGCGAGAATCATAGTTTGATGACCTTTTGTCGAAATAGTTGTCAGTGTCACTTCATTGACTGGGTACACAAACGGGTCGGGCAAGGAAATATAAAACTAACCACAATGCTTGTTCTCTTCGTTCTATGTCACATTTACTGACAGTATGTTTTAAAACTTCCGTTTCCACAGTAGATGATTGCACCATTTGTGTTTAGATTAGTAGACTATATATCTCATGAAGGTGAAGTGTAATTTTCATAGACCAATGGCACATCATATGTGTGTACATTAGATAACAAGTAGTTTTCCAAGAAATGTATGTGACCATCGTAATCAATTTTTTAGAACTTTCATCACCATATGTTTCATTTATGTACACTAGTTGACGAGTGTGTAGTTTTGGTGGGATTTACCATAAATGTCCCTCCCCTCTCTTACCCATGGTCATGTCGTCCCCCCTCTCTCCTTCGCTCTTGTCCCCCCTCCCACTCTCCCTCCCTCCTTTCCTCCCGGCCTCCCCTCCTCTATCCCTCCATCTCGCTCTTCCCATCTCTCTTGTCCTCACTCCTCTCTTCCCTCCTCCCTCTCTCTTGTGGCCCTCTCTCCCCCTCCCTCTCTCCCTCTTGATCTCGTCCTCCCCCCCTCCCACTTTCCATTACTCCCTTCCTTCCGTCCTCCCCTCCTCTCTCCTTCCCTATCGTCCTGTACTCCCTCACTCTCCTCTTCCTTCCTCTCCTCCCTCCTCCCTCTCTCTTGTGGTTTTTTCTTACCCCTTTCTTGCGCCCTCAATCCCATCCTCTCCCCTCCTCCTCTTTTTCCTCTCTCTCTCTCTCTCGATCCCTTCCTCCCCTCCCCACTCGTCCTCAGCCCAGTTCTCCCTTCCTCCCATTCCCCACTCTTTCTCTCCCTTTCCCCAATCTGACATTCTCTTCCTCTCTTCCCCACACCCGACCAATCCCTTCCCTCTCCTTGATCTCGTCTGCCCCTTACCCCCTCTCGAGCCCCCCCTCTTCTTATCTCTCCTCTCTTTATCTCTCTCCTGTTCTTTCTCTCTCTCTCTCTCTCTCTACATCTATATCTCTCACTATTTCCCACTCCCTCTTTTCTCCCTCTCCTCCCAACCAGCCCCCTCATCTGTATCCTCTCCTTTTCTGGATCCCATTCCATCCCATACCCTCTCCCTTCCCTCACTCTAATGTCCTCTCCCCTCTTCCACCTCTCCCCCCGCTCTTGTTACTAGGCCCCCGTGCCTCCCTTCGTCCATCCCTCCCATCTTGCCTCCCTCCCTCCACTTCCCCTCCCTCTCCCTTTCTCTCTTTCACTACTTC
>SZWC01008736.1:94582-104582 GCA_023375785.1 Penium margaritaceum
CCCACTCCCTCTTTTCTCCCTCTCCTCCCAACCAGCCCCCTCATCTGTATCCTCTCCTTTTCTGGATCCCATTCCATCCCATACCCTCTCCCTTCCCTCACTCTAATGTCCTCTCCCCTCTTCCACCTCTCCCCCCGCTCTTGTTACTAGGCCCCCGTGCCTCCCTTCGTCCATCCCTCCCATCTTGCCTCCCTCCCTCCACTTCCCCTCCCTCTCCCTTTCTCTCTTTCACTACTTCTCTTGCTGTTTACCACCCTCTCTCTTCTCCCTATCCTCCCAACCAGCCCCCTCATCTCTATACCCTTCACTCCTCCTTTTCTTGATCCCATTCCACCCTTTAATCTCTTCCTTCCATCACTCTTTTCTCCTCTCCCCTCTTCCATCACTCCCCCCTCTCTTGCTACTAGGCCCTCGTGCCCCCCTCCATCCATCCCTCCCTTCCTCTCTCCCTCCTTCCTCTTCCGCTTCGTCTCCTTCTCTCCCTCTCTCTCTCTCTCTTTGTGTGTGTCTCTCTCTCCCCCCCTTCCTTGATATTCTCCTCCGCCTGTCCTATACCACCTCTCCTCTCCCTACCAGTCCTCCCCTCACCCATCGATTAAGCTTTTCCTTCCCCACCAATCCTTCCTTTCCCTCTCTCCATTCCTCTATCTCTTCTTACCTATGCTTGTGGCCCCTATCTATCTTCGTCCACTTCCCCTCCTCCTTGCCATTGCTTTTACTATGCTACCACTAGGAAAACCTGGTCACACTACCGTTATCGTCCTCCTATTGGGTTCTACTCCATCTTTGTCATGTCTCCCATGTGTCCCTGTCTCCTCAAATTATATCCCATGCTTTCTTGCCTTTCGTGCCTAGGTTGCTAGCCTGGCTACGCTTCATGCTGCTGCCTATGCTCCATCGCTACTCTTGGCTGTGCAAACTCTTCTAGACATTGTTTGCCTTGCATCCTTTCCTCCACGTGCTTGCTTTCTCTCGCCTGTTGGTACCAGCCGTCTCCTCAAAGCCCTCGCTATCATCACGTCCACCCTTGTCGCGTCCTCCCTTGTATGCTGCACCTCTCCACCTTCCTTTCCCTCCACATCGTCCTCTTTCCACAACATTGTCTCTGTTGTTCCCTTCCCCTCCCCACCCCTTGCCACCCCCTCTCCCATCTCCATTCTCCACTCTCTTGAGCCCTCCCCCTCCTCTTCACCATCATCCTTCCCTTCCGCCTCCCCCTCTTCACCCCCCTTGGTTGACCATGTTTCTGTCCTCTATCCATGTCCCTTGCTCTCCCCCACTTTTGCCCTTACTTCCCCCCTTACTCTCTCTTCTCCTGGTTCCACCACTTGCCCCCTTCCCTCGCCCCTCATATTCAAACCCTCCTCTCCTTTGTTCTCTCCTCCACCCTCTTCTCCCAACCCCCCAAGCTTGCCATTCCCCCCATCCTCTTCATCCTCTCCTCTCCCTTTCATCTCCCCTCTGTCATTCTCCTCTTCAATATCATTTTTGACTCGTGCACGCAAACGGGCCCGGCAACTCCTTTATCATCAATCACATCCTCCCTTGTTCGCCAATACTTTGTTCACCTCCCCATTGGCCGACGCTGTTTCTCCGGCCACTCCTCCTCCCTATACTCATTGCCCTTCATCATCATTTAAGAAGTCTTGTCCAACAGTTTCCTACCCCCAGAGATGCCCATGGCGTCACAAAGGCCTCCATCTCCACTCCCTTACTTGAAGCTCTCCATTTTGTTGTTGCCGACACCTGTGGGTGGTTGCGTTCTATAGTCACACTCCATGTTTCTTGGGCTTTGTATATTTTCTATGTACATGAGTTGATTGTATCCTTCCTGCATGTATTTGATGCATCTCCTTCATAGTGGCCAGACCCACCATTGTGTGGAGCCACATCTTGCACTTTGTTCTTTCCTCTAGCTTTGTCTCTCATATTTGAGTGGATGGATTAACTGTTGTGTGGGAGCCATGGCATCTTGTCCCTTGTGCTGTCATCACTTGTGTAAATAGGTGATGAGCAAGAATTAGGTCACTTTTGGAAACCACCACCACCACCACCACCACCACCACCACCATCATCATCATCATCATCATCATCATCATCATCATCATCATCATCATCATCATCATCATCATCATCATCATCATGATCATCATCATCATCCTAATCCTCATCTTCGGTTATCATCATCGTCATCATCATCATCGATGTCATCATTAATGACCTCGTTCCCTTAGTATTTACCGTTGTGGCTCTAAAAACCACTCTTTGAGAGGTGGTACCTTGACGTGAATCACCCTCCTGTGAGAGGCATTCTCTCCCTCCACTTTGTTCAATTGTGTTCATGAAAACACATCATGTGACATAGGCACATCATGTTTTGTTACGTGCCCTCTGGTGCCATGGAGAGACTCGACCTCATGTGGGAGCGGTTCTTTCAACCATTGTTGCTAGTGCTAGCATGTTGAACTAGACAAATATTGGGAGAACATCTGTTTGCATCATGAGGCAAGACCCACCCAGGTGTGGTTGCCATAGTGTGTCCCTTTTCTTGTCTTGCTTATATTATTTTGTTAAAGTTGAAAGGTAAGTTCTTAGGTAGCCAGGCAGATCCTACCCTATGCCTATGGGTGGCTCACGACATTATCCCAGATTTGGGCTTGTGACTCTTCAAGGATCCACACACTAATGGCCATTGTGGAGAATCATGTAGCTATCACATGGAATGGTGACGGATGGTCTCGTCAGTTCTTTCTAGCCGGACGAGCGATAGTATGGCTATTGTCATTTGGCCTAGTCCCACTCACTCCTTGATCTCAAATATTCACATTTTCCACCAATTGCATCTATCCCCTCACTCATTTGTCCTTTTCAACATTAAAATCAAGGATGTCAGTGAACGTATTTGTGTTCATGGTGATTGTGGACTTCTTTGAGCCAAATACAAGCTTGAGTACCAAAATTGTCAAGAACATAGATATCGTTATCTTTTACGTAGATGATATAAAAATATCAATTACAAGGCAGCCTATGTATCTAAATGCAAGAAACAAACCCCATATATTCTTGTTGTACCTTCTTGTTATAACCTATTCCTTCCATACTTTTTGATTTTTTCTTCCAACCTCAAACTCCTTATGTGACACCATAATTTCACTGTCTTGTTTCTACAATAGAATATTTAGATTTATTGATAAAAGATATGGTATGGATAACATGTCAATCGCAAAAGTATTTCTTGATGTGCCCCTTTCTATTATTAAAATTTATTAAAATTTAAGGAACATGCTATTGTTTAAAATGGATAGCTTATTTGAGTTTAGGGTGATAAGGAGTAAGATGTGGAATGCCATGTATTTGTTTCCATAAAACATGTGGGACACAATCTTTTATTATTACGCAAAATATATTGCCAGAATTTGTAGAATGACTCCAATGGATGAGAAATCATTATCAATGGCAAGTGCATAGATACTTGAATATGCCAAGTCTTTAAAGTTCCATTTCCATTTTAAGCATACTCCTTTATTCTTGGTCTAAAACAAGGGGGATATCGCCCTTAACTTTTGATTTCATAAGATTATTTTGGGTTCTTCCCTAATGAACTCAAAAGCTCCGAATTGAAAAATATTTTTGCTTGCGCATGCAAAATGTTTGTGAGAGAATCATGATTCATGATTTTATGTTGACAATTTTGTTTTTGTCTTACGTTTTCCACAAACATCTCTTGTCCTCTCTCACTTTTGCTAGGAATAGGGTGAGTGAAGGGTGAGGGCGTGAGGCCTCAAGCCACGACTTCGAGGCGTTAATGGCCTCTCTACTACCAATCGATAATTAATGGCTTGCTGATTGGTGGCCAACTACTCAATTGACTGGTCACTGGCTATCCATTCAGCCGACTTGCTAGTAGTCAGTGACTGACTAGTGAGTGGTGGCTATGAGCTACCCCCTTGCTACAATAAGATAGAAGTGCGAAACATGCCATATTAGTACATTCCTCCTCTCTTATCAAGAACCATCACTGTTTGTGATGAACAAGTGATAGTGTAACATTGTGAAAGAAATGTAATGGCTAGCTACATCTGAACATGTGCATAACACTTTGTTAAAATGTGATGATGAGCTAAACATGAAGACGTCAATGATGAGCTAAACATGACCATGTGCGTTGAGTTCAGCTATACCTTGTCAATCGGCATACCGTACTGTCCTTCACTTTCGTTCACAATTTGAAACCGAATTTAGTGATTCTTACTTTCACCCAAAAAATGGCATTTTTTAATTACTGGGGTGGTCGCCCATCCTTGTCTGTGATTTAATCATGGGCCTTTGCTTTCGCCCACTGATCAAGACCCAGCACGCACTTTGTGCTTTGGCCGCTCGAACTTCGCTCTGTGAGGTTCGAGTGTTCGAGTCGTGGACGTTGGTAGCCGCCAGATTGCGCTGCGCAATCTGACGGCTGCCCGCGACAGGTGCTCCAACGCTCGATGCGAAGCAAAAACAGAGAGGGTCGAGCTCGACTTAAGGAAAATAACCAGGAAACATGCTGAGCGAATTTTGAAACAACTGGACAGGAATTTTAAGAGTGATACTCGAAACGACTTAGAAATTAATAAGGTGACGCATGGGCGAATGAAAATAATTAATTTGCACGAAAGTAAGATCCAGTACGGTAGTTAAGGACCTTAGCCATTTTGGTTGGAGTGTCAATGCAACAACCATGTTGGGCATTCACAACCTTATAAGGTTTCTTTGCATGAATCGTGCCCAACAAATGACGTTTACCATCGCCTCGTTCGAATGGTGGCCTCTACCACACATTTCTTGATGGATTGTTGTAGTGATCCCAATAGCAATGACCATCCTTGTTGACTACCACGATTCTTGCTTTCGGGAATGACGTTTGGATCTACATTTGTCGGAATGCATAAGGATTTTTATATGAATGTGTGATTGGAGTGTACACTGTAAGTTTTGGAGTAGGAAAAGGTCTTTCTATTAGTCGATGGCTACATGGACTGAAGGTGGTGGCTCAATGGCTCCTTCTGTGTTGTATGGAGGAGGTTCACATGAAACATGGCATGTATGTTCATACTCGTCGGTAGCAACAATCCACATGTGAGTGGTGTAATTCTTGCAACAATGGGAAATGGCCAAATTTACTTAAGTAGAAGTTGTTGATTTGAACCAAAGATTCTATGTTATGTGGAGCACCTTGTTAGTAATATCAAATGAGACCTCATTATGGATTTTATTGATATGTTCCATTTGTTGTTGGCAAGCCACTTGAAAGTTACCCTTTGTGTGCTAGAACAAAGAGTTCATGCTCTTGCCAAGTGAATGGTACATGGTCTATGTACTCTAAATCTTCACCAATGAATAGGGCATCACTTGATAATGACCTTTTTCAGAACAAATTTTGTCAACTAAATGGCATCATTCACGGGGTCGTTCATTATAACCTTTGTTAGTGGTGAGAAGTTGTCAAATTCAAATATGACATGACCCGTGTAGATACAAAGTATACGCTTAAGAGTGTAATTCGTTGCTATGTTTGTCAATTAGTTTGTGAATAAAATTTAGTTCACATTAGTGACAAGTTGTCAACGTACTCATTCATGTTTTTCTATAGCATAATAAAAAAAATTTGATATTGGAGGTAGATCATGTGTTATTGCTACGTGTAGTTCTTCTCAACAATGTTGAAGAGGGGACGTATTGTCTGATTTTTGCTCTCATCAATTGTCTAGCAGACCTTATTTTGACTAACCTTGTTCTAGAGACATGAAAAACGTACGGACATAGACATTCTATCATGGCTACTTGACGTGTTCCACGAGTGCTTGTTTCGACTTTCGAGGTCCCACATGACTTGCCACCCGCGAGTGGTGGAAATTTGAGATATTAATTAATCTAAGTTCTCCCTAGGTAAGCATAAAGACTTTGTTTCTTACATGAGTTAATTATTACATATTCAACCTATTCATAATTGTTCATGTATTAAGATTTTTAATACCAATATTTCATACAATATCCTTTTGTGATCTTGTTCACTAAAGCACTATAGTGGATAATATCACGTGCATGATTTTGTTTTGATGCAAGGGGTTCCTATGTTTGTATTGTAGCTTGCACAATGGCCATAACAAACTAATGACCGCGATTGCTGCTTTCTCTCCCACAGGCTCTCAGCGTTTGGGATGGGCCATGTTTATGCATCATGACAGATATTCACACATGAATCAGCTTTGGTGAACAAAATTTTTTTCTCCCACATGCCAATAATCCAATTCGTTCAATCGGGTTGTGAAAAAAAAATCAATGGCTTCCGTTCTTTCAAAAGTGTAACCAATGTTTTATTTCCTTTAAGGTCAGAACATTACATCCTGAAAGTATGTAGGACCACAAGGAGCTCTTGATCCACACTTGTGTACTATTGTTGTACGAGGAGGAGCTTTAAGCTCTAGAATGCAACTGGTTGACCAACTCCAATGTGATGCCTCACATTGGAAATACCAAAGTTGCAATGTATTTGGAAGAGTTATGACAAATCATTTAGATATAAGCATTTTGAATTTTAGAAATTTGCACTCACACTCAAATTTTCATTTTCCATGCATGTCATTTCATGTGAGCATGGTTAATGGACCTATTAGGGTTTTATAACCTTGTGCATAAAAAATACAAAATAGTTTTCAATGCTAAGAGAAGACCCTATGTGCCGAATTTTTTTTAGGTACCGCTTATCTACGACTTAGACCTTTTGTGTATTCACAAGGATAACTTCTTTCCCAACTATGTATCTAAGGTATTTGATATAATCCTATACAAGCTTGGACTTGCTGACCTTTGCATAGAATTTATTTTCTTTAAGGACCACAATGACTTTGTGTAGATATTCTACGTGATTTGTGATTGATTTGGCAAAACCAAGGTGTCATGAAGTAAACCAAGACAAAGTGAATGAGTAGATTGGGAAATGTTTGGTCCACTTTTCCGTAAGAGGTTACCAAGTTAGGTGTTTGCCCGCATCCCAAAACCCATAATGGATGATGTCCCATGGCTGTTTGATTATTTTCTTGGGGACACCATCTTAAATGATGCAAATTTGATTGAACCCTTGAGAAAAATCTTGGAATGAAAAGATTCTTTCCCCTCAGAGATGGTTGAATAGTCCATCTTGTATTGAATTTTATGGGAATCCATGGTTCATTTTCAACTTGTTGAGCGCTCAATATTCCACTCACATGCAAAAAACCACACTCCATTTTTTCCACAAAAAGGATTGGCACACTATAAAGTGATGTACTTGACTCGATTCACCCTTTAGCAAGGCTCTCTTTAGATTGGAGTTTTTCATCTTCGTTTTATACTAGAATAAGGCAATACGTGGATGTAAATGTTTTTATGTATTTTCATAACTCGTGGTTTTCCCCAAATGATTTTTGTTACTCGAGATAATGTATTTCTCTTAAATACTCGTTACACCCCATTGCACGTGGGTTTCATTCACAAAAAATTTGCCTACTCATAAATTTTGCACATCTTTTTCATTTCTTTTCAAAAGAATACTATGCATGTATTTTTAAAAAGTATCTTTTACAAGAATTAGAGGAGAATTTAGTTGTAATAAAAGTTTCTTCTGGTTATGTATTTTCCCTCCCCCATTTGCCCACCATTATCTTTCCTTTTCTAAATCCATCATTCCTCCTTTTTTAACACCACATGATCACCAATTATGTAGAGGTTATGATGACCTCCACCAATATCATAAGGTTCATGCTCTTGTAAGGATTATTTAATAAGATGTGCTTTATTCTTGAAAGTGTGGAATTTTCTTTTTTTACACATGGTTATCCATTTTTCAAAGATGTTACTACGCATTATATTTATATGATCTAATTAAATGATTTTAATTTTTAAAATAAAATATGAGAAAAACAAAAAAAACATTCATTTTTGGACATGGTTTTGGTTTTATATTTATGTATCTAAATATGAGGTATGTCAATAAAACGTTTTACATTTAATGATTAAGAAAGGAACCATATAGTTGAATTCCTATCATGAATTCAGTTTTAGCCTATTTAATGTGTTGCATCCACTAATTATGTTGATTATCGTAAGTAAAATATAATTATGATTTATTATTGTTAACCAATGCCTATTTCATCATTGAATTATTACAAAAACTACATTAATATCAGGAAATTAAACTTCATATCATCCTTAACACTATGATCCTTACACTGTGTATCAAGCATTGTAGGCCTAGGACATTGAGTAGGGCTTTTGGATGCCTTTATCTTCTAGTTTATTTTAGGTATGCTGATGGAGGTTGGACCATTGATCATGTTGTTTCTCTATCTTATTATGTCATAAATCTTGATTTTTCTTTGAACATGTTTCAATTGTTTTGTAAATCATTCACATCTGTTTTAATTTACATTTAAAATTGGTTTGTTTTGAATTTATACTTTATTAGAATGAAGATCATTGTAGTTCATTCAAATGTTACATGTTGGATATTGTTTTGTTTCTAACGTCATGGTGAAAACATTTATCATCTTTTCAAATGGCATGCTTTAAAATTATTTCATCACCATTGTTTGTTTTATCCTCATCCTTTCCATTTCCTTCCTAAGGTAATAGAAGTTAAGACACCATTATAATGACGTGTCTCATATGGAGTTTTTGGCTTTATGGTTTCATGGGTTTGATGTTTTTATGGTCAAGGCCAAATTATATTTTATTTTCATGATTATTTTTGCATTTTCGTCACATTTTGTGTCAAATTTTGTTTTTTCCAATATTGTATGTGTAATAAGAATTGGCATAAGAAATGGAATTAAAGACAAGGATCACATATGGTGTACGTTATGTGCCACATTTTTGAGTCAATTTTTAGTGATAATGAGATATCTTAATTTCCTTCTATATTGAGAATGATTTCTCTAAATTAAATTAGTTGGAGGAATACCATGGTATATTAGTTTGTAAAAAGATTTTTTTGAATTTGGAGGCCATCAGAAATGATGTATGTTACACCATTTCTTCGTATAGGAGATGAAATGCAAATTAATCCTTGTTCACTACATTAATTGAAAGGGAGATTATGGTAAGGATAAACTGATTAGATCACAGGGATTGAAATTAAATATTTAATTAATAGAAGAAACCGTGGAAGAGAGTTTGAATAATTCTTTTAGTCATAGGGTACAATATTTTGAAGCTGTCTCGGTACAAAAATGTTTCATTGTAGTTTTGTAAGACGATGGTTGATGTTTTTTTTTTATTGTAGAAATTTAAAAATAATTTCAAAATGACCTTTTATGGTGGAATTTCTAGTCTTACATTTGGAAGATATCCATTTGTTTTTTAAAAGTTCGTGGAATCATTTCAAAGGGAAACATTACTGAATTGGTTTAGTTTAAGCACACTTATAAAAAATATGAAGATACCAATACTCAGAGGAATTGGATCTCACACGGATAGTGTGAGCAAATGATGCATGCAACACATTATATGAATTTATTTGTGTGAAAACGTAGTCAATGATGGAAACACAATTTAGCATGCATACCATTTGAAACGTGAAGTACATAGTTCAAAGAGATTTAGTGGGAAAAATATTTCTTCATCAGATTTTTCCTTCATGTGAAGAAGGTCGATTAAAAGAAATGAAACGATGAATTAGGATAGTATTTAGTCATCACATTTTCCTTCTCAATTCAGTGGAAAATAAACAATGTTACAGTGACCCCCGCATGGGTGAAAACTTTTAAAGTAAAGGACAAGCATATTGCTTAAGTAAAGATTATAAAATTGTTGTTTTTACATAATCAACCTTAGCTTCACGTTTCTTACCTTTTGCTTTATTTGATTTGGTTAAAAAATAATGCCCTAAAGATAGGTTTAGAAATAAAACTGCACTGATTTGGACCTTAATTTTATGTTATTCCTTTTAAAATGTCCACCCCAAGTCAAGAAATTGTTCATCTAT
>SZWC01008737.1:0-24464 GCA_023375785.1 Penium margaritaceum
GTACTCTGCGAGACTGCGGGGCCGAACGCGGGCCTGCAGCTCAAACAAGTGCCGCACCCGCACCCTCACGAGAGAGGTGGGAGACGACTGGGATGAGGAAGAGGAGGAGGAGGAGGAGGAGGAGGAGGAGGAGGAGGAGGAGCGCCGGGATGCAGACTCGAGCTTTTGATGTAGAGAAGCTAGGGTTTGGCGTCCCCGGCGTACTCTTGGCGAAACAAACGAATGGGGAGTGAGGGAGGACCGATCCGCCGCCTTGGCCGTCGGGAAAACCCCGTCTGGTTGGAGGAGGGTAGAGTCTAGGATGAGGAGGAGGAGTAGGGGCAAGGCGTGGGGTTGGGACCGACGCGCGGCCATGGTTTTGAGTACGGCAGACCGCTTAAATGAGGTCTGTGAGGTGCCTCGGCGTCAGTGGTTGTGCCGCCAGACCAGAAGGGCAATGCACTACCAGAGCCAAGGTGACTGCGGCAGCACGCCGACTGTGGAGAGCCACGAGCGGCTGACGAACGTGGCCGAGGAGGAGGAGGAGGAGGAGGAGGAGGAGGAGGAGAGCTTGTCAGCGGCAAATCCCTCGCCTTGGTCAGTGGCCGTATCACCGACGAAGTGACAAGTAGTGACGTGCGTGCGGGTGCTGGTATCAGCGGCCCTGCCAAAGTGTGTCCAGGTCAACCTGTTGTCGCCCTGCTGCCGTGGGAGTGCTCATGCTGGCCGGCGCTCTTCCCCGAGATGGGGACGAGTGGCGTGCCGAGGGACGAAGGGTGGGGCGGTTGTGGCGGGGATCGGAGGTTCCGAGGTTCAAGAGTGGATGTGGCTGGGCGTGGGCATGGGCAGCTAGTCTACGAACACGGTGGATGGCAGGGTGCGTTTGCGACGGCGCAGGCGAATCGAAGGCTCGGCAGAAGATGCGCTGGGACAACAAGCTGGATGGGAATGCGGGGGCGACGAAAAGCGCGACCGGGACGGGGGGTGGTGCTGAGCACGGACGGATGAGGCGTTCCGACAAAACCGACCGCGACAAGCCCCCGAGACCTGTCCTGCAGGGGTCGTCGGTCTCCTGGGATTGACTGTGGGTGCGGAGTGCTGGGCGTTAAGGGCATGGGCGCTCGCTTGAAGGCTCGACGCAGCGAGGCTGAAACGCATGGGGAGAGGATTAACAGGGCTGGGCCTGACGAGGGTTGACTGGCGCAGTGCGTGGTCACTTGGCAAGGCACCAGTCGCTCAAACTGGGGTTCAGAGTGATCATCAGGGAAAAACGAAGCAAGCGGCATCAGATCTCCGCTAGCCCTGGCACAAGCGAATTGCGGCGAGGGGGTGATGGGCCATGCGCAGTCGTCTCTCCGGTCTTCCCATTTCGCGGCTGAGGACGGCGCGTTTGCTTTGCCGGTGGCGGTCTGCGTTGGGTGGGCGGTGTGCGTTTGTTGCCGGCATGCATGAAAAGCGAAGAGTCCTTTTGGACGGGTCCCTCGCGTCGGAGCAACCGCCCCCTGTGGTGGCCGAGTCTCGCAGCTTCGCCTCTGCCGCGGGAAGTCAAACGGGGACAGTTAAGCGGTGGGACTTCCGTTCCGAGTGCGGAAGACTGAGGTGACTCTTTTTACTGCGTTGAAAAGACGTTACCGAACGATTTCCCGCGCGTTGATCACACGAAGTCATCCCCGCTTCCTGGTATGACGAGACGCGAGGGCTCCGGATCGATGCGACGACTCCACCAGCACAACGTTCGAGCTTCGTTTCGAAGTAGCGATGGTTTCATACATCCAAACGGTACATTCGAAGGCTGCTCTCGAGAGTTCTTGAAGATGGGACATTCGAAACTTCCATACTCCTGTTTTTGGTCAAAGAAATGACTCTGCCGATTTCCATCTTCCGGATGCCACGCGGGGGAAACGGCAAGCGGCGATCTTGGCCTTTGTGGCTGGCTGTGCGGGAGCGAGTTTTACCACTAAAGCGACCTGTTTTTCAGAGATTATGGAAGAAGTCGATTTCATTGTTCAAATGAGAGCACGTCGAGGGAAAGAAGCAAAACATATCGTCAGCAATTCTGAATGGGTAGTCGCCCAATATACTAACGTCCGAAATGTCCTTTTTGGAACTTGCACAACGTGAGCCTGCCTCACCGACAAGGCAAGGCTCAGCTGGCGATGAAGGTGTCCAAGTATCTCTCTATAAGCAATGATAAATAAGACAAAAAGCTAACGACAAGAATAGGGTAGGTTGCTCACCGTGGGAGGAACGGAAGGTGTCGCACGGTCCGCTGATTGTCGGTTGCAATCTAAACGAATGGTCAACGAGAGTAAAACGGCATGGAAAAAAAACAGCTTCACAACTCTCAATGCAACATAAAACAGGTGCGTTTGCATTTGAATCCTGCAGCGAAACAATGCAAATGCAAAGATATTTTCCCACTTTCTCCGTGACCTGAGGAAAGCAAGCCGCGGCTTATGGCTTATCGGCAAGTATTGCCACCTCGGATGTTCCACCGGCACAAGTGGATAACCGAAGAAACGATGGTTTTAAAACAGTTTTGTCTTGGAACTACCCAGCAGGGCTATCGTATGAGAGAGGTTCTTCGATAGCTCCACAGTGTATTGGATGGAAACTAAGTCGCCGTATTTGTTTACAATTTCGACTCTCTTTTTTCGACCTAGTTTTTGCCCTGCGAAATGCATGTCCGCCTCACGACAGTCCAATCGGAGCTGAGTTGCACGAATTCCGACACTATCGTGCCACTCAGTTCACACCAACGACTCGCGAGGGTCGATTCGCTGAAGCTCGCCAGAAGCCTTTCAAGATTTCGCCCGCGGCCTCGATTCCCCCTTTCATTCAGCGACATTTGGGACATCCTTCGACTTAGCGGAAAGTGGGTATAACCGAGAGGGTTAAAAAGAAACTTTCAAGGATAGAGAACACACCACAAACCGAAGTATGCCCTTAACGAAGGTGGAAACGGACAACTTCGGCACCAGAAAACCTGCAAGGTAGCGGAAATGCGTAAAAGCGACCTAAAATCCTGCTCTTTAGAGCAGGTGCTTCTGCGAGCAATCACCAGAAATTGACCAAGACCGCCGCCATATGTTTACAGCGAGATTCACATCTGTATATGGAACGCGCAATCTGTGCAACCCTCCACCTGCTCCTTTTAAATAATAAACACCGAGCCCCCATTCTAACCCTTCCTTTAGTGAGCACTTCAGACCATCCACAACTATGATCCTAATGTACGCAATCGTGCACCAAGAGCGTTTTGAGAAATCAAACTCATGTTCAAAACTGAAACCAATTCACTTTACATATGTTCAAAGGAAGAGCGACTAGATATCCACCATGTCAAGATTACAACCTCACGTGTCCTCACCTTCTAGTTTAGGAACAGCATACCCAATACTTACCAAATAAAAGCAGCAATGTCCAAAGGTCAAGAAAAAGGAACAACGTATCCACCAAAAATCTAATACGTCATCGCATGACATGCACCTTTGAATGTTGACGTCATCATGCTCCTCAACAATGAAAACCCCTCTTTTGAGGTGTTCTTGATTTTTCAAGAAAGGGTTTTGCAAAAGGTTTGTGTGGAGGGTCCCCATGAATTGAAAGGGAATCGGATGGGCCTCAATATCATGAGGCCCAACAGTTGCTCGTTCGAGAACTAAAAGCCTTAACCCTGAATATAAGAGGGGTTGGGTTTGAAAGTATTTTTTTCTACAAACCATCGATGAATTTTGTCTCATGAAACAACATTCCAATTTTTGGAATAGGTGTTTAGGGTCAATCTCGATGAAGCATTTTTTTCTTACGTCGCGCAAACCCCCTCTGGTGATGTAAGGGGTTGGTTCAACATGCAAACCCCCTATAACAATATACTTTCATGACTTCGCACCTCCTCTATGCCTTTAAAAACCTAGTGTTAAGCATAACTACAAGATGTTTTAGTGGAAGAACCAAGGTGCTTAAGGACCACTTTGCTCATATTGCCACCATCATCAAAAAATAGTCATATCCACCGTTCAAAAACAAAAAAGAGTGTTCCGAGCAATGAACAAGATTAAAATTGCATTGGAAACCATTCCAATGTAGTAAACAAGATAAAGATATGACTACTTCATGCACACGATGCAAAAAATCCACTCAATAATAATTCAATCTCTTCTAAGATGCGATCAATCATCAATTAAGACGATCTTACAAAAAACACTACTTTGAAGGTTTTTCATTAGAGTGACTACAAGTCCATGCGTCTTTATTTACCATAGGGTGGCCATGGCTTGTTGTACTACTACCACATACAAATTCAAGAACATGTGTGCAAAAGGTGAAAACAACGTTTTAAGCGAAGGAAAGCTCTAGGAAGACTCAACAAAATCTCATCTTTCTTTATGATTAACAACCACCATGCAAAAATCTAGCTCATTCTAGTTACTTCTCACAAGTTTGTACTAAAACGATCATCAGGCATGTTCATTCTCAACCTTAACCAAAACCACACAATAACAATTTTAATCACCTTGGAATTTCCTGAGGACATATCACCACACCAACTCATCTTTAAAGACAAGACCAAGCAGAACTTGCCAAAGTGGCCCAACAAGCATCAGTTCCACAACTCAAATAAGTTGTTATCTCACACGCCTAACCACTCACCTATCAAATAGACCACCATCTACTTGGTCCATGGGTACATAAAGTCCAACTACCTGGTAAAGTCTGTTGTGCTTGGCCTAGAGATCAAACAAACACACATGATCCTCGTCCTTCATGCATGGTGGGCTCATTGTAGTCAAATCCTGAAATATTGGTTAAGCATGAACTTCCCTAACATGAATCCAATTTATGTTCTTGTATAATTCACACCAAAATTGTACCCAACTAACATGGACATCATCTTGCCACTAGATCAAAACATGAGTGATAATTTTGCAATGTGCACCAACTATGAAACTCAAGAAGAACATAAGCAAGCGCTATGCTAGTGTTTTATAAATTAACGCTCATGCAAGTGGTTCATGTGAGCGTGGAATAATATCATATTGAACTCAAACATGATGAAAATTGCATTTATTAATGTAGTTTTTCAACGTCTGTTATAGGGTGAAATCTAGCGACTTGCAAACATCATGTACAATTGCATCACGTACCAAGAGACTCGTGTACATAAGGGTGACATTGTCCACTATACCAAACGTTAACATGTTGTCCATTACCTTGTCTTGCTTTCAATTTACAAACATTCAAGGAAATACCACACTCAAAACGTTGTGTTGATTCCACAAAAAGGACTAACGCAATTATGGAGTACTTGTACATTAATGAAAACGAAGAATAAAGGATAAAATTGGAGAACATGTTAACCAAGTACAACTTTGGGTGTAACCCAATGTCATGAACGGTAATGTCAACCATTACATCTTCAACTTGACCATTCCTTGTACAATGATTCATTTTACTTTAAAATTCATGCTCAAAACATGAACACAAATTCAACTTAAAAAAGAAAAATTCATGTTTTGGCTTAAGAACACCATGGTATTACTTTTTGTCTTACGCACGGCTTCCCCCTAGAATCAATCAAAAGATAACATTCTAAACAGTGAACATATGGACCCTAAATCATGCAGGCTACAATAGTCTTATTCAATGACAAGTAGGATAGTAGAAGTATTTCACGGAGATTCAATAGGGTATAAGGTTTATAGTTGTGAGAATTCTACAATGCTCCAAGCATACATGAAAACTGATAAAATTCTTCCAAAATGGTGGCTTTGGAAGATATTGAAAATAATCTTCTTAAAAAGGCTTCAAGTATCTCATCATAAATGTACTCAAGGGGCATCACTTGCTCTTTAAGCCATAATGTTTATGGAACATAAGGATACTCTAAACACGATGTTTGAATTATTTGTTATTCATATGAATGGAAGTTAGAAGATGACACGAATTTCTTCTTAGTTGACTTTAATATGCAATTAGATTATTCCACGAATAATGTTCATTCAAAAAGGAATTGTGACGTTTAAACATGTATGTACATTTTTTAGCATGATTCAATCTCATTCACTTGGATTTATGGAAATTATCTTCCTTCTCCTATGTTTGAAATCTTTGGAACCAAAGTTAAGTCAATTATTTATGAAATGAAGGAAGGGGATGACTTCCCCAACAATCATTTTGATGAAGAAACCATCATTGCTTCTCATGGTTCTCTAAATGATGAATCGTACATTGCACATAAAATGGACGTAAGAATAAAGTAGATTTGGAACAAGAAAGCAAAATCCTTCACAAACAAAGGAACAATAAGCAACCTTTAAAGATGACAAATAAAGAAGCAAGAAGGAAGGGGGCAAGGTGTCACATCAATTTCGAAAGAAAGAAATCATGAAAACGAAAAGAGGAATACAAAAAACCCTTATGGGGTCTAAGGAAAAGCTTTTGGAAATGTGAGTGAGTAAGACGGACCTCGTGTGTGTTCCAAAGGTTGCACCTCATGGTTCCAACGCGTAATCCAAAACTATGGGGAATAAAACATGGCAGAAAGCATTTGGCTTGAATTCATTCCACATGTCTCTAATGTGAGTTCCTTTATATTCTAACATTTTCCCATCCTTTAACAAGGAAAATGGTCAATATGCATGCATAAGTACGAAACTACATTCTTCAAATTGTAATGATGCACAGTATTTTTGTCGACTTGCTTTTTTGGTAGGGATGGTGAAGCTTATGATTAGTTGTAAGAAACTCTAGAAATAATATTTGGCGTGCACTCAATTGTAAGGCATGTTTTCAAGGCTAGAAATCACCATGTAGTAGGATTTTCACCTAATCCTCCACGTTTTACTTCAACGATAATGAGTTTAGAAGAGATAAGAGATGATGTGTGGTAGACATGGACCATGGCATAACCACAAGTGCTCAACATGTATTTGCATCAAAAGTGAGAGAAGAGGAGTGGTATCGTGCATGAGTAATGCAGAAGGCTTCTCTCATAGGAGGTGAAGACAAAGATTCCATTCATCATCATCTTTCATGTTGAAAGGGAATTGTATTTGAGGGATTTGTTCAAATGAAGTTATACTTATGAGAGTTAAATACTCAAGGGGGGGGGGGCGATAACAACAAAGAAATCATGATTTGAATTCATGATCATTAGGAGATACAAATACCCGAAAGTGCATGAAATTCTTCATGATACCATTTCATGCTTAACTAAATCCTTGCAATTATCCCACATGTTTGTGAAAGCTCAATACCTAAAGCTAGTATATGGAAACAACTCATCTGCATACAAAAATCTTACTCACTTTATTTCTCATATCATTTTAATACAAGAATTCAAGAATGTTTATGTCATACAACCCCTCTATCTCATGAACATGATGAGTTCATGATTTGTTATTATATATCTTAGAATAAATTTCTATTATTAATATAAGTATTAAATTTCTACACATGGAACGTCCTTCAATTTCATATATACGTGCTTTAAGTGTTTAAATTCAACCTTCTTCCCAGATTGACCTTGATTCTAGCATTAATTTGAAATCATGTGTAAAGATGGTAAATTGAAATGAATTGTTTTTCACAATATACAAGTAAACTATTAGTCACATGTGAATGATAAAAAATAGGTAACAAAATTTAGTGAATAGAATAATCATGATATGGGTAAGATGTTATTTCACCAATGAGTGTATGTTTAATCTTTCAGAATAATCATGGTCGTGATTTATGTGTTGTATGTCCAAAGATATTTGGAAAACGTTCAAGCCAACTTGAGATTTCATGTTGAGTGGCATTTTCTTGTGAGTCGTGTGATGGATAAAAAGTTTAAGGATGGGTTTCCATCCCTTTTCCACATGTGACGTTAACTGGGGTGAGATTACCATGTATGGATTCAAGGTCAGTGTCTTGTAATTTTAGTTTTATTTCGAGAAAATTTCAAATATTAATAACATTTATGGTATTTTTGATGTTTTAAATCTTGTTTTTTTATGATCATGTTTTTCCATAAATTCATCAGAAGATGTAATGGCCATTCCTTATTCTACAATAATGTTATCAAGTGTGATACTTCCATGATCATGTTTATGAATATTTTATATGTTTTCTTGTTATTTTTTCACAAATAGGCCTGTAATAATACTCATGTTATCCTTGTTTAATGAATAACTAGAACATTTTACGTTTTCTATGTTTCACAATGAACCATTTGAAGCTTCTGATATTTTTAGTACAAGTAATATAATTGAATTGATTTTGAATTTATTCATTAAAATTCGAAATTTGATGAATCCTATTTTTAATTAATTGATGTTTTGCTATGGAAGGTTTTATCATTATTGTGTTTCAACGTCCTCTTATCTTATGAATTGCAACATTGTTTCATATTCAAATCAATTTCTTGAATTTTTTTGTATTTAAAATATGTATGTGTTTATAGCGCGAATTTCTCCATTCGTTCATACATACTCAAATAGATGTCATCGATTCTATGTTCTTGTTTGTGAGGAAGAACAAAATTTCTCTTTAGTTAGAAAATGGTTGAGTTTAAGTTCTTTATTTTAATTAAATCGTGAAAAACAATACTTTGGGGGTAATTATGGTTCTTTAACGAAGGTGAATTGTTTTTTTATTGCAACTTGAATTATTCTGTGATCTCCAGTTCTTTCACCATCACTCAATGGTTTGTGCTCATTGGCATTCTGTTCTTTCCGTCGTTCGTCCAATGTGGTAATGTCTGAATTCTTTTTCCTATCGGCGCTATGGTCTGTTCTTATCTTGTGTTTTTTCCATGTTGTGCTCCTCCGTCTACGCCAAACGATACGCAGTCCTGCACCACCGGCCATCTTGTCCGGTTCACCCCCATGTGAGGGGGTGAACCGGCGCATCGGTTTGCTCTTGATTCGATAATCCCGCCGGTTTGGTTAGCGGGATGCGGCGCGTTAATCCGATATGCGAGTTCTTGTACATGCTTTCGAGTTCGCCAAAACGCCGAAGCAGAATGAATGGAGAAATCGAAGGGTTCCCGCTGATTCATCGTGATTAAATCACCCTATTGTATGTAGTCGGGGGGATCTCATCGTCTGTAGAACGTCTGAAGTGCGGTGAAAGAAGAATCAAATCTAAGACCCACTCTGAAGCCGTCCTTTGATAAAACTTCGCGAAAAGTATGTTTAATAAATCTTCTTTGCCAGAACCGCCCAAAGACCATTTTTAAAACTGGCTTCAAACTGGTCGAAAGTTTATACGTCTTTTGAAGTCGCTCTATTCTGGATGTGCGCACTGGGGGGGGTAGCGCATCGGAGAAGGATTCGCCCGCAAAATCGGGACGTTCAGCCGCCGACGCGGAAGGGGTAAACCCGCGAGAGTTGCGGACACGGCAGCCATGTCCCGCCGATTTGAACAGGTTCCCTCTCGATCACAGAGGAAATCGACGCAACCGTAGAATCAACAGCAAAATCACAGCGCTGGTTCACACCCTTAGTGTGCGGACTCGAACTCCTCTCCTACGGTTGTCCCTGAGAGAAGTTGAAAACCGTATTGAACGGAATTCAGTGGCAACTCGTGCCGCTTATCGCTCCATTTGCTCACATCGGTGTCGGGAAACTTTCCATTCGTCAGTCGAGCACCTCTAAACGCGTTCGAGGTGATACCCTGAAACGCACTCAACAAACATTCCTGCTGTACACTGAGCTTTCGTGGAAGCAACTGCAGGCTCACACATCGCGCACGTGTCGGTGCCGACAACATCGAAACCTGCCATGACCGTTTCCGCTCCGTTCTTCGAGTTGCATCATGATACTTGATAATAAAAGAGGGCACAAGGCCACAGAAGTGAAAACAGGGCAGCCGGCAAGACACTTCACAAAACTTGTAGAAGAAGAGCCGATCGGTTCTTCTTTACGTTTTCCTTTTTTGCGTCCTCTGGCGGTTACAGCATTTCGATTTGTCCACAACCAGGTCACAACCAGGTCAAAGTCGATATTGTTATGGTAAAAGGGATGTATGTGGTTCAAGATAATAAATTGGGGGGAAATATCCCGGAAAATTACTTTTAATGAAACTTTATTTTTTTCAATTTTGATTAAACTTTGATAACCAGTGCCAAGTGAGTCGAGGACATACAAAATGCTGAGAATGAGAATGAGGCATGAGTTGGATCTTCACTGCTCACTCTTAGCAGCACATGCAGGGCCACGCCATGAGTGGCTACATTGATAATATTCGTTGAGATTTCAGAGGGCTTCAAGGATCGAAAGGCACTTTTTTATATAAGTCTAACGTCGGCAAAAAACCCATCAAACAATATCGAAAACATGGTAATATAAAACATGTTTCCACCTTTCTGGAAGGTGGTCAAATTTTCAAAAACTTCTTAAGTAGAACACCGGAGGTCGCGGCAATTGGCCAGGATGCCCCCGGCCGAACGACATAGAAATGTGGACATCCTTGCGCGGTGAGCCAGGAATATCACTCGCTAAGTTTAGGGACTCATGTACGCCAGGGGCACAACACTTCTCCCCCTTTTAGCCGCCACGTCTCGGCGCATTAGCAAGCGTATGCCTGTGGCGACAATAGTAGCGATCCATTAGGTGATCGACGTCTTGCAGATTATGCGCGGCTTTGTAGCCTTGCTACTTGAAGATGTACTTGCTCGTTTTTCCACAGCATCAATGTCCGAGGATGTCATCACTCATGTACTCCATATCCCAGTCCAACTCTACGAAAGGTGGAGGTGCGACATCCATGCCAGGGAAGTGCATGCTAGGCTTGCACTTCCCTGGCAAGCCAGGAAAGTGCAAGCCAATGTACGTTGGTGACTTGCTAATGTGGAAGACAAGGTGGATACAATGCTGTGAGGCAGATGAAGTCGGACAACGGCATGGGTGTGCAGTCCATTGATCTCAAGCGGTCCCAACCAACGGGGTTTGAGCTTTGCAAAGTCCTGTTCTTGTACTCTGGTGTTTGTGGAGATGAGGAGGACGTGATTGCCAATGTTGAACACGTCATTTTTGCGATGTCGGTCGGCTGCTCGCTTCCTACCTACTTGAGTCTTCGCCAAGGTCTGTCGTGTTTCCTCTCAAATGCTTGCAATGCCCATGTGGTGGGTGTCAGCCGCGAGGATGTTGCTTTGACTGTGTAACCCAACCGGTGTGGGAAGCACCACTCTTTAACCCACTTCAAAAGGGGTTTTGCCAGTGGCGGTAGAAGTGGTGGAGTTGTATGCGAGTTCGGCGGTCAGTAGCTTGGCTACCCAATCAGTGTCGTTTGGCTTGCATTGCTAACACGAGTACGGGGCATGCAGGCCCATGAAGGAAGAGACATGAGATATGGTGATGAGCGAGTGAAATGCAACGCCATAATTTGTCTAAATGTGAAACGAATGAATTAAGAATCGAGGAGAGAGTACAACGAGCCATACTCAAGGCTTATATACTAGGATGTACTAGGACGGCTAGCCCACCAGGCCCCGTCATCCCCGTGGCACGAAAAGGTACAAACGGGGAATGTGCATGTCACATGAAAAGAAACCAACAATGGAGGTCTACTGAGGCACCGGAATGATAAACTGTGTGCCTCGGTCTCGAACGTCGAGAAAATATGTAATATACCCCAATCGTATCCAGACTCTACAATGACACACTAGCATCACCGACTAGCCAGACTAGGTAAGTTCAGGCTTTCGAGGCACCAGAACAAGCAACCGGGTGTCCGGGTCTCAGCCGCATGCAAACTGCACATGTCAGTCAAAGGGTCACAAAGACTAGACCAATCAGTGTAGGGTCTCCCGAGGTACCGGTACAAACCACTGTTTACCCGAGTCTCGACCACAAAAAGAGTGCACCACCTGTCAAAGGGTATTTCTATGGGGTCTCCTGAGGTAGCAGTACAAACCACCAAGTACCTAGGTCTCGACCACCGAGAAAACTCAATCAAGCATGTGTGCATGAACTGAGCTACTATAATGCACCATTCGTATCATAGAGGGAGTAAGGTAACCACTCGAGAACCATGAGCACAAGCTAGAAGAGTCTCTCTACGCAAGACTACATGACAACTCAAAGCCAATACACAAACACTCCCCTCGGGCTGTAAGAGCTATCAACAAGGGTACCATCTAGGAAGATGAATACACTCCCCCTCAATGAGAAAATCCTAGGAACATGACCCCAAGCACCAGTGTGTACAGGTAAGCATGCTCCCCCTACATGGAGGAGGCTACAAAGCTGTCACTTGCAAAGAACTATTAAGTTCCCCTTGGCTCAAACAATCCCGGGAGAACAATTAAATAATGGCTTGGCCTGAGAGTGGCTTTGGATGTGAAAGTGCCACCAAGGAAAGGAAGATGGGGCTGATATGGCTACCATGTGTACAACTCACTCATGTAATGTCCAACACCTACCCCTCTGCCCCGACCTCCGGAGTTCCATTCTATAAGTTTCGGACAACTTCGACTACCTTATAGAAAGGCCAAAACAAGTGTCGCAAACTATATCAATGTTTTGACATTGTTTGGTTGACTTCTGGATGGTACTAGGATTTTGTGGAGAAGCACCTCAATGTTTTCAAACCCCATCGACTTTTCGATGGAGCTTCCTGAAGCTCCCACTCATGGCACGACCTTGCACGCGTCGCTCGACTCGAGCGCCGAGGACCCGTCATATCCCGGGTCCTTGCCATTGTTTGCATGTACTCGACTCACTTGACACCAGTCGTCAAAGTACACTTATTTCTTATTGCATTTTATCCATTTGTCTCAAATCCTTAAACTGTCCTTTGCCTTGTATCTCATCCCTGTTAGCCACCTACGTTTGCTTGGCATAACACTTGGTATCAGAGTTAGGCAGCATAAGAGGGACAACCAACACATTAACTACCAAGTGACAACCTCGCATGATTCGGTTCCACCTCGTACGTCTGTGGACCCAACTCCCTTGTCGATCCCCACCAACTTGGTCTCTCAGTGTGCCGGTTCATGGTCTGCAAGCTTCTCAGCCACGACGACTGCTGATGGCGCTGGAACCAGCGCAATGCACTCACCTAAGGCAAATGCTGATGGCGTTGGAACCAGCGCAAGTCACGCACCTAAGGCAACTACTGATGGCGTTGGAACCACCGCAAGTCACGAGCATGATGCAACATGTTTCGTCCGCAAGGGGAAGCAGAAAGTGCCCGATGCACCGCCACAACACAAGACGAGGCCTCCAAATCCTCCTACTTCTTTAGCAACACCAAGTGACCCGCGGTGCAAGGGGAAAGCTGTTGTGGAAGAACTTGAGTCGAGGCCAAAGCGGCGTTGTGTTGCAGAAACGGGTAGTCGCATGCGACCTGGCTGTTTCCGCATAGAAGAACCTGCTGATCCTAGGCCGGCCTGCTCCACCAGTGACGATACCGAGTCTGACAACGATAGCACCACGAGTGAGAGCAGCAGCGCAAACAGTGAGAGCAACAGTCAAGAAAGCTGTGACTCCACAGACACAGAGTGCATGGCCATGGACACCTCAGACAACAACTAGTGAGGACACACAGTCCAGCGGCAACCGTCGCAAGCGAGGTCAGTATTGTGATTGGTTCACTAGCGGCCATTTTCCTGCAATCTATCGCGACATCAAGGCGCATAATACCTTGTACGACGCATTAAAGCATCTGCAAAAGGCATTCTGCACTCCAGACGGGCTATGTGTTTTTGACCGCCTCACTCCCAGCACAGTTGCTGGGTGGTTCCACAACGACGCGAAGGTGCTGAAGGAGCAGCACGCAGCGGCTTTAGCAGTGACCATGAAGGTGGAACTGAGCTCTCCTGTGAACAACAAGAACCGCATGCATGGCAGTCGAGGGAAGCAGGCATGGCTTTGGCGGCACCCCGAGCTGACGGTAGCCAAAAAGAAGTCTCTTATCTAGCCGCGCGAAGCTGGCAACCCCATGAACTCCAAAACCTTCCGGTATGAGATTAGGCAAATCATTGCGCAGTACGTACCGGATGAGCTGGCGACACGAGGAGACCATGCATTCTCTCAACCGTGGGTGCATAAGTCTGTGCGTACACAGTTGGGTTGGTCTTGGCGTGCGGGCACCACGACGGCTTAGAAGGTGCCGGAGGATTGGGAGAAAAAGGTGGAGCACGTTCATATGAGGGCAGCCACGCTAGTCAGTCAGCACCACATCCTTCTAGCATTCGCTGTGAATGCTGACCACATTGCCATCCATCTTGTGCCTGCCACACACCATACTTACGCACCACGTGGCATAGATGATGTATCAATCATTGGCTTAGACGACAAGCAAGCTGTCACTATTCTAGTGACCTCAACTGCTTCTGGTGACATACTTCTCCTGGAGCTTATCTTTGCACGAAAGTCGAAGCATTGCTTGCCAAAAGGCCCGCATGCTAGGGAGGTTGAAGATGAAGGCTGGCTGCTTTCCTTCACCCCAAACCATTGGACAAACGCTGAAACCACAATGCAGTGGGTCCGCTCCATGGTCCAGCCATACTACAAGCGGAAGTGTGATGTGTATTCCCTTGTGCCTGGTAAGACTCGCATGCTCCTTTTGCTAGATGCTTGGCGGCCCCACTGTAGCACGACCTTCCGGGAGTGGCTTAGAAACAACTACCCACACATGCATCCAGTATACATTCCAGCAGGTTGCACTCCCAAAGCACAACCTGCTGATGTGGGGATCATCAGTCCACTGAAGAATAAGGTTGAGGAGCAGTTTGGCATGTGGGCAGCCGACAAGACGAGGGAAGGGAGCATCCTGTCCCTTGGAATGAATGTAGTCAAGGAGGCAGCCTGCAAGTGGTTTCTCTTTGCATGGTAGCACGTCAACAATAGAGAGTTGATCGTCCGCAATGCATGGACTTGGGCTGGCTTCGGGCGTGTCTTTGAGCGGGGCTGTCAGAGACATGAAAACGGCATGTATGGACAGATCACGTATGAAGATGAGGGGATTGAGGAGGAAGATGAGGTTATGTGATGATCATGGATTGGTACAGAAGCAAAATCAGATTAACGGATGTATTTCATTAAAGCCAAGTGTCTTTTCAGTCTGTGATTCTCTTCCAATGGTGCATTGTCTCATGTTCATCATGAATGCCAAACTTGCCCAGCATGGAGCACATGTGATGAAAACACACTGTGACTATGGCCTGGACATTGCACTATCCACAAGTCTAATACCGTGCACACCTCCAAGAGAATGTGTGAGAGAACCTTGAACTCAACGAATGCAAAATGTAGTTGTTTATGTGGCTCCTTGATTTCAACAAGCCAAGTCTTCAACAAATTTCAACTAGGTTTCGAAACATTGTATACGAATTCAAAGATGAGGGAGGTATGAGGTTGGTGGTGGTGAAGAAGAGCCCGCGACATTGGCTACAACTGCAACACCTCATGGAGATGGTGTAGTAAGTGGCCACAAAAGAAGTGTGACAATAGGCCTGGTCATGGGAATGGACAAAGTCACGGTGTATGTTTTTCCTACCTATGAATGACATTACTGGGGACCACTGAGAGGGGGGAGTTGATAACATGTGGAATATGTTTTTAATGATGTTGCACGCGTGGTCTGTTTTGTGACCATGTGTGGAACCCAAAACGTAGGTCCTCAGAATACTTGTCCAAGGAGGAGCCACGAAAGGCCACCTCAACCATTGTGGCTGAGACAAACTATGCCACAAACGGATAGGATTGTCACAGGGTATGGTTCTAAGCAGACATCCTGAAACCCTATCATTCCACGTGGCCTAGACATGTGGTAACAATATCCTACCACTGAACTAGGAGTGGAGGAGGAATGACACAATGGATTTTCTATTGCAATACTCCTTTTGCTATTTTTCCAGCCGATGGATATCTTCAGGTAAGAGTTGAACTAGATTCTAGCTCATAGGTGTTTTTCCTAGTGTTGACTCCTGGACACATCAACCACGAGTTCCCAAATCTTGGAAAAATATTTGAACACCATTTCAAATTCC
Source organism: Penium margaritaceum (assembly GCA_023375785.1). Taxonomy (NCBI): domain Eukaryota; kingdom Viridiplantae; phylum Streptophyta; class Zygnematophyceae; order Desmidiales; family Peniaceae; genus Penium; species Penium margaritaceum. The sequence goes on from SZWC01008737.1 coordinate 15,965, forward strand.
AATAATGGCTTGTACGCTACAGATGATAATGTAAAGGAAATTGAATTTATGATGAATTCAAGTTTCTTAGCTGTTTCCCCATCCCCTTTTAAACTATAGTCTACACTTGTTATCATTTCCCTTTACACTTTGCATCCCCTGACAAGATGCATGACCAAACTTGTGTAATGGTGGCGACACCATCCGCTATGTATGAGTTGTGTTACATAGTGATTGAGGGAAATGCTTCAATGTAATGGTCAGAATCATGTTTGTGGTATCTTTGATTGACAATAAAAACCCAACAAGATGTGAAGAATACAGGGTAACTGCCCAAGTTACATGCAACCACAAGATGTGGATCCAAACATGGGAATTACAATGTCCTTTATACCAATGTCATGTCTATCACAAAGTTGGCTTGAAGTCAATGAGTCTTTTTACGTGGAATAGAGGAGGCAACATGATGATGTAGACACCTTCATAGTGCTCTACTGAACGTGCTATCTGACACTGGAAGAGACAAATCATTCACCAGCCTTTGCTCTCTTGACAAGTGAACACGAAGTACAAGTGATTGGATGATGCAGTTATCGACGGCGACAAGCGTACGGTATCTGTGATGGGTAATTTCATCGTTAAAATAGAAATCTAAGGATACGCGTTTAGGATGACCATTAAGGTTCTCAACCTTGTAAGCCCATTTTGTTTAGTTCTAGAAGATCCCTGACTTTATAGTAACAAGGCTATGTTGTCCTTTGAATGAAGGAGCTTGACCCTCCAAAAGGGGTAGCATTGCTTTACCTTAATTTCAGGTACAAAACCATCATCAGCCTGACCTAAGGTCCATGCCAGCTCATCCGCCATGAATTTAAATGAATGTATTCAATAGGGATGTAGATATCTCTTGGCCCAGCTATGAGAAATGGAGGGGAAAAAAACCAGATACCGTACTTGATCATAACGTTGCCAGTATTTTGGTTCCCTTTTCAATTTTACTAAATTCACCTAGAAACGGGGCCTTCTTTAGTGTATTTGCAGTCGTCCAAGGCGTTAGACTTGGATTATTGGAGCACTAAAATTCTCCGACAATATCAGACACACCTTCGGGAGGCTTCCGAACGGGAATGTTGCACCTCAAACATGGGGATAAACACATGTTCAGCAGTGGAGGGCGACAAACCTGGGGCCACGCAGGCTGATGTGGCACGTTTATCTGAGTACGGTACCCTCATCACATATCCATCATTGACCTACTACACCGCTCGCAGTTTTGCTTCTCCAAAGTCTTGTTGCATACCAGAGTCTGGCCTTGCCAGGATCATGAGCCTCAATCGCCCAAATGACATTGAATAATTTGTGGAATGCATGGGCAAACTGAAGAAGATCTTTCCAGCAAATTCATGGTTCATTACGGTACGTCCCAAGAGATCAAAATTCTATTAGGGGGATCCTTGGATGTACTCCAAGACCCACAGTTGGACTTCCACAAAAATGACACATGGGCCATACGATTTCCCTATTGCTGGAGGCGAATCTTCTATTTAGACCAATTTCTTTAACTTGTTCCACATATTGGTGAGAGGCTAAATGCCAAATGAATCATTATTCTACGAAAGTGTGGATCAAGCCGACGATCCAACCATGTGGTGCGTCAATCCATTTTGTGAATGAAACATATAGTAGTTTGTGCATTTGCATGGACTACCAGATGCAAAAGAAGCCGATGGTAGGAAAATGGCTCCACTTACTGTGGATTAAGGACCTGTTTCATCAAATCCAAGGAATAGAAGTCTTCTCGTCCCTGGACTTGTCTTATTAGTGCGATCGAATTCGCATCTAAACAGATCATGCTGTCAAACCAGATTCCTGACCAAATTGTTGTTTTGAGTATCGATTATCAATGTCCACAAGTATGTAGTTTGTGATCCATGTATCTAGAGCAAGGCTTATAAGAAAAGGCCTGCTCGGCTCCTCCCACAACTTCCTATCCTTTGGACTCCATGGAAGTGTGTTAGCATGGACTATAAAACCGATCTTCTGGATACGTTCCATGGCCGTAATGCAATACTAGTGGTTTCATATTTTCTAAAAATGATGACACATTTCATTTCTAGAATCACTGATGTGAACACAAAGGATACGGCTTGTCGCCTTTTAAGGAAACAAAGAATTATCACAACTTGCCGTTGCCTATTAGCTCTGATCCAGATTCAGATTTTCTTGTAAGCTCTATATGAATGTACCCTACTACCGGCTGAGCTCGGATGAAAATTAACTACCCTTGGGCTTGACCCTATTACATAATGAGGTTCCCCCCTAGTAGCCAGTGTGCGGAAGTTCCTTCTGAAAGGATTTCCAAAAGAAAAAGGCCAGCTTGGGTCATGCTAGCACGAAGTTAGCAAATAGGTACGGGCCCGCGCGATGTCCCTTGACCGCTTGACTTTGGTCGTTTGAACTCCTGTGGAGGGCTTGAGCATGCACCTTTGACCCAGGCCCCTCACCTTTTATGAATTAAAGAGACCCGTGATTCCGTGGGCTTTTGTAGCCATTGTGCAGAATTTTGACCTCGGTTGCTCAAAACAAACCTAAAAAAAAATTCATTCTTAAATGACTATCTGACTCTAGGTGGTAATACGGTATGCATAAGTACATTGGTACTGAGTTTCAAGTCTTCAAGGAATTCTATTCCCAAACTGACATATAAACAATGCATGAATCACATTCTTGAGTAGATGTTGCGCATGGTTGTACAGATGCTCCAACATGAAGGGAGGAGGCCGCTAGCAGTGCTCACCTGCAAGCTACATCATAGGTATAAGTGATGTGAATGTGTTCATTTTGGCTTGTGATTTCATTCATTCAATTTCTTTCACAATGTGGATGCTTCACTACCTGTCACTCCTACTCGTTGCTCATAAACCAAGAAGGTTCAGATTAAGTGGAAAGGAATGTGCTAGGAGGGCATGTTTGGATCTTCCTTGCAAGTACAAAGAATGGCCAGTGGCCGCCTCTTGCCACAACAAGGATGAGCTAGCGGCCAGCCCCTCGCTGGCTGCAGGCTAACTGGCAGCTGGCCAGGTAGCCCTCGACCGTCCACTGACCGGCTACAAGCTGGCCATCGATTTAGTTGGCCGTTGGATTCGTGGCCAGGAGGCCGTGATGCCTTGAGGGTTGAGGCTAGTGGCCTTGAGTCACCCCCCCTCCCTCACGGGGTGAGAAAGAAAAGGACAGAGGATGGCCGAGAGAGTGTGCAAGATAGAGGAAACATCACTGGTGCACAACTGTATAGAATTTCTCACACTTGAAAATATCAGCCCATCACATACATATTGCTACTCATTTTTAACAAAAAACATGAAAATGAAGGTCAAGACAGCCTGGCAAAATCATTGTGCAATTTTGCCAGGCTAGGTGACCTATTATGCGACCAAAGCTAGGAGGTCATGCGATTCTTGACAAAAATATCTAAAGAATTAGTAACTTCCTTCCATAATGAACATATCGACAAAAGCATAGTGGTAAAATGCGTCACGGATGTTTCCACCGCTCTTTCTAAAAACAGAATGGAAATGACTAAAACAATAAAACACATCACTACTTTTAAGTGAAGCAACAACACAGCTTCGAAAGGCGTGGCGAGCCATGACGACTCTGGCAAGGAAAGACCACTATGACGAGGAGGACGGTCATTCATTTTTACAAAAAGGTGATTTTTCCGAGCTTGCCAAAGCCTTAAGACGCTAAGTGTCAACGCACAAGTTACATTTGGTAAGAGAGCGCCGGGGTTCAACACCTATTGTGGACACCGAGGGTGGATCCATTCCTGTGTGGGAGGAATGTAGCGCCAGTGTGCCACATGGCTTGGACTGGACCTGGCCTGTTGGGCGACGGATGGGATGGGTTGAGGGTCAAAGACCCTCAACTACCGCGGTTTTGGCTCAGTGGGCCAAGCTTCCCGTCTGTTTGTTGAATTTAGTATCAGAGCTAAAACGACCAGTTCACCACTCGTCCTCATCCCGACTGGTGACCTCACCGCTCATCCTCATCCCGCCGTGCACTTCATCACATTGCATGGAGAGAAGTGTACCATCGACGAGTGGTGGACCCACTTCACAGTTACGCAGGCGGAACGCTACCCGCCACTACTCCACACCAACCCAATCGCTCACTCTCACCCTCTCCAACCTTGGACAACCTACTACGCCCCCAACTACTCCACCCTCCCAAAACCTCTCTCTCCGTCTCTCTCCTCTCATCTTGACCTCGCCCAATCGGAAACTCGCACTACTATCCATTTTGCCGCAAAGAGAGGCCAATGGGAGGAGGCAGGCCGAAGAAGGGGGTTGCTCGACCAGATGCTTGGGTGGCCAGGATCTACTACAATAGCAAGGGAGGCAGTCAAGGGCGAATTGGCGGTGATCAAGCTCCAAAGGCCATTTTTTTCCCACCACGACCACTGATATTTTTGAGTCAGCCCTGGGTTCGTGGGTGGAAAGGAGAAGGGAGGAGCCATATATTGGCCTCCGGACCTCCGAATTCCATGCCATTTTTTGTTGAGCTCAGAAAAATACCGTCTACTTTTTTCTATGACATAGAGGCCGTCCATGTGCCATTTGGCCGTGGAAATTCTAGTTTTTAGGAGATTCTCACTCTCCTTTAGATTCTAAAAGATTTGGCCACGTCTTAATTTTAGGAATTTGGTGCTGCACCCTCGGCCCACGCTGCTCGAATGAGCAAACACCCATGGGGTCCAAGGAGAGTCACGGGACGTTGGAGCCCGTGAGCCACCTCGTCANGTCTACTTTTTTCTATGACATAGAGGCCGTCCATGTGCCATTTGGCCGTGGAAATTCTAGTTTTTAGGAGATTCTCACTCTCCTTTAGATTCTAAAAGATTTGGCCACGTCTTAATTTTAGGAATTTGGTGCTGCACCCTCGGCCCACGCTGCTCGAATGAGCAAACACCCATGGGGTCCAAGGAGAGTCACGGGACGTTGGAGCCCGTGAGCCACCTCGTCAAGTCACGCCGAGAGCCAATGACAAAAGGGGGAAGGTCTCGACCAGTGTCGCCAAGAGACAAGGCACCAAAGGCTCCTACCAACGAGCAACAGAACAAAGGTGCCCATGTAGTCAAACCACAAGGTGAGGGGCAATCATGCAAGCTGATTGGTGAGCTCAACTTTGGCCACGATGCTCAACAGACTCCGGCCAATGATGACTGAAAGGCTGTTGAAGAGGATGCAGCCAATGTCTCTAACCCCAAGGAGGTCATCAAGGGTGTCGAGCATAAGGACGAGTCCCTTGACAAGCAAGCGGACCAGGTGGTCATTGAGGTCGAGGAGGACATGGATGAAGAAGCTGAGGCTCACTGTGCCACCAGCAAAGGCAGTGAGGCCGAGAAGTCCGCATCGATGGAAACAGCTGGGGAGGCATATGTGGAGCGAGTGTCTGAACGTGTTGATGGAGGCGGTCATTCTACTACCCCCGCACAAGACGAGGGAGGCCAACAGACAAACCCTCCAAGCGTCGTGGTGGCAAAATACACACATGATAGTGCTGCACGTTGCCTAAAGGTCAAAGGCCACCTCGACAAGCTTTGTGTGCATCTCTTATCAAAAGATATGGACCTCGCAATGATCATTGTGGGTGCACTGGCATACAATGGTGACATGGTGCACGCCAGCCTTCGTGAACGGGTGTTCACAATGCAACGATTCAACAAGATGCTTTATGAAGAAAACGCAAAGATGGCCTACAAGTTGGCAGCTGCTGAGCACAAGGCAAAGTTGGCAGAGCAAGAACTTGAGACCCTTCATGCAAAGGAAGTTGCAAACCAGCGGGTGGTACTGAACGCGGCCGTGGGAGCGGCACGCCATGCAGTCGATGATGCATGTGTTGACATGGTGTGCCCCTTGCCATGAGTGCCGTTGATCATACTCCCTGGTTCGACCACGGAGGAGTGGTCTAAAACCTGATTTGACTTTTCATTTGGATTCCTTGGATTTTTCCATGCAAGATCAAGGTTTGAATTGCTCAATTTGAGTGAGTATTCAGAACGTTAGCCCAGCCCAAAAATCGGGTGTTGGACGGGTGGAATCTGGTACCCGCCATGGGTGGCGCGATAATCCATCGCCAGTGATCCGAGTTCGTTCCTAATGGGTTCCAAATACACCGGGGGCATGATTGAGGGAACCATAAGGACCTCCTTGACCAGGATGAACTTCTCCTTGACTTCTGGGTGAGGAAAGGCGCTTTGACGGGTCATCGTCGAAGCGCCTCCCGTTGCCTAGAGTGCAAGGCCAGGTGGGCGGCTCCACCAAGGGTTACTTCGACAGCCGTAACAGGGGCTCTACTACTCTGTTTTGGGCGTGCTTGGATGCGTTGGAAAGCTTAGATCACAGGCTCATAAGGATGTGTTTTAATCTCACTATTCTAAGTAACAGAAACGTGTTTTGATTCAGATAAACTCAATGTGACGAGCTATGCCCACTCACATTCGTGATCCTTGTGCTCCACACACTTCACCATTGGTGTCCATAGGCTGCCCCAAACACTGGTAGCGTGCTTCAGTGAGGGCTAGGCATCCTTGAGGGTGCCTCCACACCCACTAGAGCAATCAGCATGAGCGTGCGAGCATAAATAGTATACGCAAGGTTGCTCATAATGTGCATCATGCTCGCATCAATCGATCAGCCCCATGGGCACAAGCTGATGCACCACGGATGAGGGTCGTAGCTGTACCACCTCAAGCACAAAGGATGGGGGTGACCGGCAGCTATGTGGTGCTGGAGCCGGTGGATTGCTATGATGGGTCGTGAGACGTCAACATGTTCCTCGAAATTCTTGTAGGCCACCTACGCCTTGCCCAGGTCCACAAGGAGGAGTAGGGCGCTCAAGGGATGCTCTCCCTCAAGCCACAACCCTTTGAGAAGCTGGCAGAGCTTTGTGAGGAGAAGCAGTTACAATCCAACCTGAGTCAGGAGGAGTAGTACACACTCATGCACGAGCTCTACTCCAAACCTGGAGACTCTCATAAGGCAAAGAAGGAGTTGGAAGCTTACGTGCATAGAAGGATGTCCTTAGAATAGTATGGAGATACTTTTCTCAAGACAGCGAAGAAGGTGGACAAGCGTCACCAGACTAAACTAGCCAAAACCGACCTTGTTCTAAGTGGTTTGGCTAGCCCGCAGCTTCAGGTTTTCTACCTCAAGGACGATGAAAAGGAGTGGGAGAGTCTGTGTGCTCCTGTGAAAGGCATTTGCAAGTTTACAAGATGAACTATGGACTTTGGGATCGTGATGCATGCGAGAGCCGAAATTCACATGAGACACAAGTTCCAACAGGCGGTGCCCCAAAGTGCTCTGCAGACGGCGCCTTGGAGGTGTCAAAGGAGTTCCGTCGTCATCATGGAGAGAGCACACCCAACAAGGTTGTCATATGCAAGATCTGCGAAAAGGCTAGACACATTGCACATGACTGTCGTCATCACAAACAACAGTCACAATAATAGCTGGGACAACAGCTTGTCCAGCAGCACCACGTGCATGGCTGGTGATAGGGCAGGGGCCAGCATCGCCCGAACGACGAAGGCCAGAACCACTACCATGGGGGTGGCCCGGAGTAAGGTGGACAATGCCAGGGCCAAGGCAAGGCTCCAGCAGGCCAGGGGCGCCCTTCGGGGGGGCAACGCCAGGGCTAGGCCTTTGCAACCATGCAACACCCTGGTGCACATGGTGGCCAGCATAGACACGGACGTCCTCGTGACGAGGATCATGATTTTGAGGGAGGAGCAGCATGACGCACTCGCCGTTCTCAGCTTGGCCATGAGCAGGATTTGCAGGGCCCCTAGTAGCCACTAGTAGACTACTATCTGGGGTTGCTGTGAGTCATGGAGAGGAAGAGGGTAGAAGATTCATGTTTTGCGATGATGCTCTAAAGCAATTTGAGTTTCTTTCAGCACACTATTACTCAGAAACCTATGCACCATTCATGAATCATGAGCCCCTCTTCTACGATCACTCATGTCCACTTGCTTATGCAACCAAGGAAAACCTGGAAAACCATACATGTTTGGTCGTCGCTACAAAGGAAACTTGGCCCTTGATCTTAGAAGGTGCACATGAGGCTCACACAAAAAAACTTCTAGGATCAATCACGGTGGCTGTACATGTCCGTCAAGAGATGAACATGTCTGCCTTCAAAGGATGGAAGCTTATGGTCTCGTTCACAAAAGGACACCGCATGATGGAACGAATGGATGGTATGATACAGGTATGGAGAAGAACTCATGCCTATCGCATTTACAACTTAGAGGGAAAACCCCCATTGAGTCTTTTCCTATGCAAGTGTGAAGCAAGCATGACCATGCAATTTGATGGCAAGCTAGCAGGTGTTGTAGCACGCATCCTTGCAGATATCGGGAAAGATTACATACAGATCCCACCGATTCAATTGGATCTGGGTGTGGTTGATGGGGTGTGAACACGCAAGTGACCTATTGAATTCATCCAAACACACA
>SZWC01008737.1:42057-59674 GCA_023375785.1 Penium margaritaceum
GAGAGAGAGAGAGAGAGAGAGAGAGAGAGAGATAGAGAGAGATAGAGAGAGAGAGAGAGAGAGAGAGAGAGAGAGAGAGATGCAGGGACATGAGGATGAAAATATAGCTTTGGGATGAGTGTAACCGGGATCTGCCACTATCTATGTCTAATTTCTATTTCCTACTCGCAAAAAGTGCCTCTTGTCTTACGTGAGCAAACATCCAAAGTGACAAAACACCAAACGCAACATGGAGAATAACCAAGTGATGACCAACCGTGACTTGGCCTAACCAATTGATACATGGTACCTTTTGTAGACCCTACAGATTTCACCTGTAGCCGAGTTCGTGAATCCATCACCTCTTTGTAATGATTTCACATCAAAGTCAGGAATCACTAGGACCCTGGACTCCAAGTCCACCCATCAAATAAACGTCTTTGCATGTGTTGTTTGTCTCCTTGGGTCCTATTTGATCCGTTCATTTTTTGCGTACTGGTCTGGCCGGCTTCTTCACATTCAAGGTGTTGGTGTTGTTTGGTTTGTTGATCTTGGAGGGGAGCTTTTCCTCCCATATGTGCTGTACATGCCTGCCCTTGAGTTAAGTTTTCTCTCTGTTACGGTATCTATGACTAGGGTAGTGACTACTCTTCCAGCCGTAGCATTGCCATTGTCTTGCACCACACCACCGGTCGCATCTCGCTTCACGAGACACACTGTGACAGCCTCTTTTGTGGACCCTCTTTTGCACCGTCCTCTGCCACAGCTGCCCTTGTTCACGTCACTCATACGCTTTTTTTCTAGCGTATGCATAACTTCTATACCACCGCATAGGTCACATCCACACTGCCACGATTGACCACTTGCTTTGTACTCAGCCTGCACATGGCCTAGATGCATCTACCTTCCCTGCCCCTGTGCTTCTGATTGCCTTGACTCTGCTCAAGGCAAAATGAAACACTCCTCTTTCTCCACCTAACTCTTGCGACGTTCATCCCCTGAAACTTCTCCATGCCGATGTCATGGGTCCTCTCGCTTGTGATGTCTTGGGTGGTGTTGTTTGTTATGTTGTTTTATTCGCTTTTGACTACTCCCGCACACCCTGGGTCTTTGTCCCTCGACAAAAGAGTGATGTCTGCTCCGTTCTCGAGTCCTGGCTACCGCGGGCTAAGATTGCTTGCTGTCATTGCCTTTGTACATTTCATTCTGATCGAGGAGGGCTTGGCGCCCTAGACACCGGAGTATGACAACGTCTGTAAACATTGGAACCATACTCTTTTTGGTGTTGTCCACACTCTTCTTGATTTTTCTGACCTGCCTCGTCTGACATCCTTCAAAACCATGTCCTACACGTAGTGGAACTGGAACCGTGTTCCGTACGTCCCTCTTCCTCACCTTGTCACCCCCTTTGTATGCTGGTTTGGTTATCGAGTAAACCTACATCTGGCTCGCATCTGGGGCTACTTCCCTGACCGACCCCACTAAAAGCGAGTCTCTCCGTCTTTTACATAGCCCTCTGAATGCCTCTTCCCCAAAATCGTCACTGGTCTCTCTATCCTTTGACACCTCACCACCAGATTCAGCACGAGTGCTGACTCTGGTTCACAATTGTGCTGGATCATTAGCAGTAGCTGGCACCCAGCTAATGTTTATAATCCAGATCAATTGTCTTCTGATTCACCCCCTATTCTTGTGTCTTTGACCACTGCACCTGTCGATGCCCCAGGGTCATGTCGTGAGTCACAGGCCACTACTCGCATTATCGGCACAACCATACATGCGGGTCGGGAGGCTTTTTTCTCCCCCTCAAAAGTTGACCTTTCAGCCCTCTCAGTGTCGTACTTGATTGGATCCACTGCACTTGGACTTGTTGTCAGTGTGGTCCATCCCAAAACCGTAGTGGGGTACGTACTTGTTGGACATAAGTTCAACAGTGCACTAGACACCTGTGTCACATGCTGTGTCATGGCCTGCTTTGTGACGAGAGGGACCCCTACCCTCCCACTAGAGCGCTCCACAGTTTGGTATGCTTTTCAGGTAACAGATTCTGACCTTTGGGGGAAAACCACATAGGAGGAGCTGAAGGCGAAAAAAAAGCAAGAATTTTACGAGCTGGTGGATCGTCCAACTGGACGCAAAGTCATCTCAGCTTGTTGTGTCCTTCAAAACAAGCTGAAGCCAAACAACAAGATCAACCATAACAAGGCTCACCCGAAAACAAAAGGGTTCTCTCAAATCTTAGGAATTGACTTTGATGAAATGTTCTTTCCAGTCAAGCGATACACTAGTACTTGCACGCTCCTGAGCCTTATCACACAGTATGTCTGGGAACTAGAGCAGATGGACGTTAACAGTGTATTCTTACATGGAAGTCTTGATAAGGAGATTTACATGATACAACCACCAGGCTGCACTGATGGCACAACCGTCTAGCGGCTGCATAAGGTTCTTTACAGATTCAAGCAGACACCACACTTCTGGAATGTGGAGATGTTGTCCACTCTCAAAAGAGGTGGCTGTTGTCACATCAAAGTCAACCCAATACTCTTCATGAGTGCCTCCTCAGGTCCCTTTGTGACACACTTGTCTGCTTTGATGACCTTCTCATTACCTCTCCTGGTCCTACTGTTGTCCTTTCATTTAAGGCCCTCCTGCAGTCCACATACAAAGTAAAGGAATTGGGCCCCGCTTGATTGATTCTGGGTATGAAGCTGGAGCGTGACCGTCAGCGTCACACCTTGCATGTGCATCAGGTTCCTTACGTCCACAGCCTTGGAGCACTGTTTGCCTCCTTGCTAACCAAGGTTCCTACAATGTCAACTCTGATGACACTAGCAGCACGGCATCTACTAAAGTCTCCCAATCCATCACAACTGGAGGAGAATGTTGATGTCGTCGATTGCTTAAGTGTGATTGGTTACCTCATGTACCTTGTCACCACGACTCGAGCTAATGTTGCCATCTTGCTCAACTTGATGGTTCAGTTCTCTTTGCAATCCATCACAGGAATCTTAAGGCTACCCTGCGTGTCATTCATTATGTGCTCTCTATAGCATGTGTCGGTCTGTAAGGCCGCGCAGAACCCGCTGTGGTCATTTGTTGCTACAATGATAGCAATTGGGCGCATGACACAGATGTACGCATTTGTACATGATACATCTTTCTTGTTGGTACAACTGCTATCTCTTGGAAGAGTGGAAGAAAGGGGTGTGTTGCTCACAACTCAAGTGAGGTTGAGTATGTGGCACTCAATACAAGTACATGCAAGATGTTTTAGCTTTGCTGCTTGTTGCAACAGTTGCACATGTCCATCTACAGCATCAATATGCATTGTCACAACCAAAGCAGCAAAGCAACGGGTGAACATGATGGAATATATCATTCTTGCGTCAACCACATCAACATTGAGCGCCACTTTGTACACGAGCATATTTCTGCTGAAGAACTTCAGGTTGCATGGGTTGATACTCATAAAAAAGCTGTAGAATTTCTCACTAAGGCTCTTTAAACTGGCATGTTCAAGGAGACTGCACATGCTCTTACTCTGGCATGTGCTTGTCGCATGGGTTTGTGCGAATCACGCTCTCGTGTGTTTGTATTCTGCTCATCTGTGGATATGTTGGAGTTTTGCTCATGGAGTGTAAGCACGCAAGTGACCTCTTGACTCCCTCCACACATACCATCATTGCCGGTAAGTAATCCAAAGTGAAGCTCTTGAACAAAACATTGCTGGAATCCCGATGGATCATGCACTTCTAGCGCATCAACCGAGTGCAAGAGTGGGGTGTGTTATGTCCAGTCTAGACATGTTCAAGTGCTCAGAGACTATGCTCGGCAAAACATTCATGATTTTTCTTCATATAAAATGGAGCAATATAGGATAGACTACATGCACCAACATATGCTCATGGTTCATGTGCTTGACTGATAATGGTCGTGCATGTTGTTTGGACTCTTGCATGGTGTGGCCAGGTTGTTGTTCCAAAGGGACCACACGCCCAGTTTAGTCCAATTCCATTGGCTTGCCATTCCAACTTTTGTTGGCTCGTTGTCAATGGGTAGGTTGTGATCCCGGGGTGGCGTCCAGGCCCCGTGCAATCCTCTCACTTGGGTAGCCCGGTCGACCGGCTTCTATCACCTCGCTTGACTGTTACTCACTTGTTGCTTTCTATATTACAAAAACCTAAGTGCCCATTTCTCCAATCAATGGCGTGGGTTTACCTCCTTGCCATTGAACAAGCTAGTGGTTACACAACCTGGATAAAGCCCCCACTAGCACCTACGCTGGGAATCCAGGGATCCACCTCCTGGATCGATAAATTCTTGGATTTGGGAGCAGATAAGTGAAAACAAGTGAGGGTCAGTCTCAATGCTCGCAACCTCACACATCTTTCATGCCAATGTGGGAGACATATTTATACACTGATGTTGATGACATGCGTACATCACACAGGGTTGAATGCTGATGTGACGTGAGCTTTTTCCACACATGTACAACACCTCTGTGATCTACCATCCGCAGCTATTAAACAACTGCTACTACATGTCAGCTTTTCTTTTTTTCTCCAACCCCTAGAGTTTTCTTGGTGGGTTATCCATTGCAATGAATTGGTATGGAAAGCTTGACTCACTGGGCCAAAACCACAGTGATTAAGGGCCTCCAACCCTCAACCCATCCTGTCCAACCGCCCACAGGGCATAGACCCGCATTCAATGAGGTGTGAGTATATTGATGTAACCAGGTGGTCCACAGTCGGTCTTTCCTCTTGTGTTATTGCCCGTGATGATGCCTGTGGTAGGGGTGGCTCAGTTTGTGCATAATGAGGATGAGTCCAGATGTTACACCATTGCCTGGCTCCATGAGTCTCACACTCATGATACACGCCTTTAGTGTGATTCCTCTTGTATGCTTCCGACAGAGCCTAAGTGCTCCAAAGTGCATTTCTCAGTGACAACAGGTTGTGAGACAAATGTCACCTGGATCATTGACTCCGGTGCCACTTATCATATGACATGTCTTTCCACTGACCTTGTCGTTCAGGAACCAATTGGTTGTATTCAGTTTGTTCACTCAGTGTACAGCCAGATCTTGTCTCTCCAAGATGTCGGGGTTGTGCACTTTGGTGATCTGTTTGGCCCCATGTTTATCTCCGAATTTGCTCTTTGTCCTGGCTCTCAAGCTCAGCTTACTCTAGTGAACATTTATTTCAATGTTAACCAATTTCTGCACCGTCAAATTCTGTAAAGGATCAGATTATTTCAAATTTAAAAGACCACCTGAATAATTTCATAAGGTATTCTTCAATATCAACATTCTATCCTCAGCCTTTTGCTTTTCTCAAATCAGGTCCAATCACACTTTTGTCTTGGAAGATGAATCAAACCGGTAATTGTCTTTGGTTGTTGGTGTTCAACCATGTGTACAACCACTTTGGCAGCTTTTGATGCCATGGAAGGATCCGTGCCACCATAACAGGGAACTCTGTGTGGCCTTGAAAGCCACCCGCACATGCTGTGAGGAGTTTTGACTATGAAAAAACTCCAACGCTCGACTCCTTTGTCGAAACGAAAACATGAACAAGTACTTTTGTTTGATTCAAGGGACCCCCTTATCTTTGAGTCAAATTTATTCTTACTTCCCAAGAAAGAATTGAACAAATCAATTGTGCAAGAGGCTGTTTACAGAATTAAGTTTTATAAGGATAATTTCGCATCTGCCTGCATCAGGATGGAAGCTGCTATTGAGCTCTCTTCTAATCATGCCACAGTGTAATCAAGTGACATTCACGGTGCTGTACACCATTCCTCTATCGTGGATGATCTATACCGTGTCACTTGTTGTGCTCTCTTTGTCTCCTCTGTCCCCTTCTAATGCATGTGTATTTGTAACCCGTGTGCTTATCTCCAAGCTTGTTATATCACCGTCTATACCATGTGAGCATGAAAACTCAGTCCAAGCACATCCAAACAAAGCCTGCTTCCAGTCTTGTTGCGCCTTCCTTATAGAAGCTTCCCAAGACCAATTGTCTCTTCTGTGTCCAGGGTAAGACCCATTGCTGCATCTAAACCGTCTGTCTCCAAGGACCAGCACCCATTAGGGCTGGTCCATTTAGACCTGCTTGGTTTCCTCCCGGACAATTCCTTGTCAGGTTACAGCCGGTGCAAATTCACAATGACCGACGACTTAACCAAGATGTTGTGGGTATACATTGACCACCACAAGATCAACTTCCCCCTCACAATGTGCCTGTGGCTGGTCATTTTTTAATGTCAATTACGCCATACTCTCCACATGTCACACTTTGCTTGTTGTGGAGAGTTCCGTGACAAGATGGATGCATTGTTTGCAGAGTATGGTGTCTTCCACAAGCTCTCTGTCCATGCCACACTCTGATATAGTGGTGCCTCAGAGCGCTAGAACCACACCATGGAATGTCTTGTCCGTGATCATGGAGTCAACTGTTATCTCCCAGATTCCTTTGCCTTAGAGTCTACGCATGTCCTCAAACCTCCATCTTTTTTGTTCACGAAGAGGATGGGGGGTCCCGAATGGGGACGAACTTGGTTCAATCCATCCCTTCCTGAGGTATTTCTTGATTTGTGTTTCAGCTTCTTGTTGTTCTGCCGGAATTAAACGGTACACCGATTGAACGGGGAGCACAACCCCTTGTTCCAATGGGATAGTATGACCGGCCACACGCCTGGGTGGGAACCCATCTGGTGGACGTTCAAACACGTCTGACAACTCGGAGAGGATTTTTGAAGGGGCCAAATAGCTCGGATACCCATAAAACGCAAAGCGTGACTCTAATCCGCCCAGCACCGGTAGAAGAATAATTGATAAGCCCAGTCCAAAATCATGCTCGCTTGTGGCATGTGTCGACGCCCGAGCAGGAAAAAACTCGCCATGGCCATCCGGCCAATCGACGGTTGATGACGACAGGCGCCGATCGCACCTCGCCAGCCGTTGATCAGCCGATGCTTGATCAATGGCTTGCGAGGTCCACGATCAGCGACTTTCGTCACTGATTGTCGATCGGCCGGAGTCCTCGATCACGAGGGTGACCCAAGAAATCCAGCATCGGCTGCAGAAAAGCAAAAAAGAACGCATGAAGTTTAGTTTTCAAGCATATGGTTTAAGCAACAAACCTTAAAAAAACTAATTCTAGATAAAATTTTGGATGGTTAGGGTTCTATTCTTAAATTGGCACCTACTCGGCTTCGCGGTAGCGGGGCCTGGCAGCTGCCCGCGCAATGCATGGGGAGTCTCAAACTCCCCACAAACGTCGCACAAACCTGCGTAGAAAGTGTTACAAACCCCATTTTTTTGGGTTTGTGATACTTGGTGGATGAGGTCCATGTCATGCGTCGACAACGCATGACATGGTACCTCTGCGAAGATGCAAGGAAGCTTCCTAGCAACACTCTCGTTGACCAGGCGTCAGTGCCTGATCAGAGGGTGACGACAGTCACAAGTCGTGCACTCAACGACAAGAGTTTGGCTAGGGGACACAAGGCAAAGTTTCTGAATGCTTCAATAGCATTTGCAGAGAGGAATGACAAATGACAGGTCCATGGCATAAATACCTGCTGCAGCGCATAGCGGGTGTCGCACGCGGCGGTCCAAGAGCTGTCCTAAAACCGGCCCAAAACCACTATTTTGGCCATAACTCTGCGCACACATGTCAGAATGCTACGCCGTCTGAACCTAGACGTGCAGAATCACAAGACGGACGCTACAACTGGTTACATGCATGCATCCATCATCAGACAGTGGACACACAATGCAAAAAAATGCAAATCAGGCTCATGGCCAGTCCGCCGAAAAAAACTCCTGCAAGCTGCAGAAAAAACAACAGGGAGTCCCGGCAGTGTCCGGGGCTCTGGAACGGTAGTCGGCCAGCTCCAAACTGGTAGTCTGCCGCCAGTCGTTGCACCGGTATCACCAGGGCCCGCCTCGGGGATCTGCATGAGTATGGACACGGCCGAGTGGTCACAGTAGACTGTACAAGAATGTCACAAATCACAACACTCCCCCATGACCTGATGGTACGCATGTCCATACACGTGCAACACTAGTACAATAGTGAGTGTAAAACAGATGGGACACAGACACACATCCCACACTCAACCACTCTCAGGCATGGGGCGAAGTCCAACAGAACGAATGGCCACCAAGAACGTTCCGCGAGCTAGTGCCTTCGTCGAGAAATCAGCACGCTACATGTCAGTGCCAACCAAAATGACGGAGATCACGTGTCGCCCCACCAGATCACGCACAAAGTGATGCTCAACCGTAATGTGCTTCATGCGAGCGTGGAAGACACCGGAGTTCTCCCCAATGGCAAGAGCACTCTGGTTGTCGAAACGAAGCAGAATGGTGGGTACCGACTGGCCAAGCTCAAGAAACAGGCGCTGTAGCCATACCGCCTCAGCAGCCCCTGCGCCCAAAGCAACGTACTCTGCCTCCATTGAGCTACGTACGATGCAGCCCTGCTTCCCGCCACGCCAAGACAGAGTGGTACCACCGAGCAGGAACACGTAGCCAGTACGGCTGCGTCCATCTGGGCTCCAGGCCTAGTCGTTGTCAGTATAGCCGTCAAGGACCATCGAACACTGCCGACGAAAGCAGAGTCTGAGGTACGGCGTGGAGACCACCTACCGCACCACTCGCTCAACCGCGTGAAGGGCTCTGGCACGTGGAGCCTGCGAGAACTGAGCGAGGAGGTTGACAGCAAAAGCGATGGCAGGACGTGTGGTAGTGGCCAAGTACATCAGAGATCCGATGAGACGGAGGTACAAGGTCACGTCCATTGTCTTCCCGAGCTATGTGGGATCATCCACCTTCAGGGCATCCTGCCCATCAGGTGTAAGAGGTGTGGAAGCGGTGGGCACTGCACCAAGGCAATCACTGAAACGCTCCCCCTTGACTCGTGCGTATCGGGCCTGATGCAGCAATAGTGTCCGACGTCTGCGGTCTCGCACAATCTCCATACCAAGATACACCGATGCAGGACCGAGGTCCTTCATCCTATAGGCAGCCTGAAGGACAGCCTTCGCCTCCTTCATGACCTTCAGGGACGAAGACGTGATCACAAGGTCATCGACATAGACCAGGATGGCGGTGAACCGCTCGGTTGTTGGTAGGATGAAGAGAGAGGGATCTGCCTCGCTTTGTACATATCCCGCACGAGTCAAAGTGCTGGTGATCTCCCTTCTCCAACACCGCGGAGACTGCTTGAGGCCATACAAGGACTTGCGCAAGCGCCAAACCTTGTCACCATCCTCAAAGCCTGGTGGTTGAGCCACGTAAATCTCCTCATCCAGAGAGCCATGGAGGAACACATTATTCACGTCCATCTGGTGCAGTTCCCAGTCATGCTGAGCCACTACACCGAATAGAGCTCGAGCGGAGGTCATGCGGCCGACAGGGGAAAAAGTGTCGGTATAATTGACGTCCTCAATCAAAGAGTACCCCATGACAACCAAGCGGGCCTTGTAGCATTCTAGTGAGCCATTCGGCTTCAATTTCTTGCGAAAGACCCACTTGACCTGAATAGCCTTCCTCCCAGGCGGAAGGTCAACAAGCTCGTAGACTGTATGCTCTTCGATAGCGCGAAGCTCATCCCCGCAGGCAGCGCGCCAAGCGTCAGCATCTTGTGATGAGAGAGCATCCCTCAGGGTGCCCGATTCGGGCGCCATAAAGGGAAAGCTTTGCGTGGTCAGGGCACACGCCTCGGTGTTAGGCCTGATGGCCACAAGATCAGCTGCTGCATCACAAGCGATATGGAACTCGCGAGTGACGAGATTGTGCCCTACGGGGCACGCTGGATGTACCTCTGTGAGCTCAGTGCGGACACTCAGGCTTAGGGCCTTTGTGCCAGGGCCACCACTCACGATGCTACGAGAGGGGCGCCTGGGTACGGGGCTTGCCGCTCGTTAAGCTCCGGAATCCAGTGGTCGAAGACGGCCACTGGGCTCACGTGAGTAATCTGAGCTCGAGGAGCGCACCTTAGGCTCAGGGACAGGCGTGACCACAGCTGGTGGGGGCTGAGGCAAGGCAGCCGGTGATGCCGTGTGAGGAGATGCGTGTGTGGGGGACATAGGACTAGGTGTGACTTCAGGAGCAGGCAAGACTGGACCTGACACAGAGGCAGGAGTGCCAACAGACGCAGGTACGGGAGTAGGCAAGACTGGACCAGACACAGAAAGAGGAGTGCCAGTTGACATAGGTACTGGCGCAGAAGAAAGCGCGAGAACATAAGAGGGGCACCTGTGGGGTGTGAAACAGGTTGTACGGGCGAGGTCGCTGGACCGACGGTGATGATCGCCGGGTCATCAAGGGCCGGAGACCGAGAGGTGAAGGGGGCTCGCACGGACACATCAACCTGGTGAGAGGTGCTCACTCGCGTAGAAGTCTCCTCCATCCGCCGAGAACCCTCACATGTAGGAACATGTATGGCGGAGAGTGTCGTGATCAAAATCAGGTCACAGTAGGTGAGAGACTCGAAAAAGAGCACATCTCGTGACTCAATGGCGCGACGACGAGTAACGTCCCAGAAGCGCCAAGCCTTTGACCGCAAGGAAATGCCTACGAAGGCACACAAACGGCCCTGAGATGAGACCTTGGACCCCTGCTGGTCCTCGGTGTACCACACGGAGGCTAGGGATCCACAGACGCGAGCGAGACAAAGGTCAGCACGGTGTCCAAACCAGAGCTCATACGGTGTAATATGGTCCGGAAGCGGACCGTGCGGGAGGCGGTTCCAGACCCAAGTCATGTAGGCGAAACCCTCAATGACAAAGGACTCAGGGAGACCGCACTAAGACCGCATAGCGTGAACCGCATCCTCCATGGTGCGGTTCCAGCGCTCGGAAACATCGTTCTGCTGAGGGGTAGCAGGAGCGAAGACCTGGTGAAAAATCCTGTGCTCAGCAAAGAATCCGTCCACCTCTCCAAGGAACTCACCGTCGCGATCCGAGCGGTAAGTATGTAGCGTGTGACGTGACTGACGCTCAGCCATCACTAGCCAGAGTCAAACCGCAAGGGCGGCGTCGCTCTTCTGACGCGGGCTGTAGACCCACCGCATCCGGGTAAAGTCATCAGTCAGAGTCAGAACATACCGGTCCCGATTAGAGAGGGACTCGACCGGAGAGGACCAAGAAGATCTGAGTAAACTAGCTCGAGAGGTCGAAGCCTTCGGGAACGAGAGGGTAGGTGCATCGGTGCATCTTCCCCTCATCGCAAAAGAGACAGTCGGTCTTGGGTGGCTTCTCGAAAGAAGTCGCATCAAGACCGAGAGCTGGCTGTGTCCGAATGAGCTTCGACACCGTATCGGAGTCCACGTAACACAGACAGGGATGAAGCAACCGCTGGTGTTCCGGGGACAGAACACCAGTGAAAAATACCCAACTGGAGGAGGAAAGAGAGCAAGGGGAGGAGGTCCAAGAGCTGCGATATAGATCATCTACGACTGAG
This sequence comes from Penium margaritaceum, assembly GCA_023375785.1. NCBI lineage: Eukaryota > Viridiplantae > Streptophyta > Zygnematophyceae > Desmidiales > Peniaceae > Penium > Penium margaritaceum. The sequence continues at coordinate 53,516 of SZWC01008737.1, forward strand.
GCACAAAGGACAACGCTGTGAGTGTCAGTAGGAGTCACAGTCGTTGAGTCTGCGGTATGCTCCACAGAGAACCCCATCAGTGTGCAGGCACGCACAGAAAGTAGACTGAGCTCAAATCAGGCACAAACAACACGTTGGAAAGGTACAAGGGGCCAGACGGACCGTCAAAACATACAACCCCAACACCATGGACTGGCAAGGACTGACTAGAGCCTGTACGAACGAAACGGACAGACGTGACATGACGGAGAACAACAAAATCACTACGACGACACGTCATGTGATGAGTGGCACCATAATCGATGATCCAAGTGCCACCGGAGTCACGACTGGTGGACATCACTATACAACGGACAATGGAACACTTGGCATCACAGGGACACTGAGCCGTCAGTGGGGAGGAACGACGCTTGGCACAAAGATGAGACTCAAGAACCCAATCGGTGCACTCAGGCCCATCATCATCACATGCTGACTGTGCTCCCCCACACGCATCATCACGAGCCACAGGAACGGACGGACAAAGAGTCTGTGGACCACCCAACAATGACAACACACTCGCACCTCCCTGAAAGCGGAGCGAGAGAAGGTGTCAGAGCTCAGCAATGGTGCGGTCGCGTGGGTCTGGATCACTGCTACTCGCCGGTGAGGGAGCGGGAACAGCTGCAGTCTTGGCCGCCATGCGTCCAGAGGATGGCGAGGATGACGTGCTGGACGTGGAACGGAGGGCGTGTATAGCCTGGAGCCCATGAGTTATTCGCGCCCAATCGAGCAACTGCTGGCACTCGGTGTAGCGATGGGCACCTCCATAGTTGTAGTAGTGAACAGAACGTCCATTGCTAACATTCGATGACGACTGCTGCTATGACTGTTGTTGACCTGATCCACGCTACCCCTTTTTCTTCCCCTGAGCTGCTGCTACAACACCCTGTGTCTGAGTGGGTGTGGGCGGGGCCGAAGAGGAGGAAGATGAGGACGTGATGGAGGATGAAGAAGGAGACTGCAGGATGGAAGGTGATGCGACGACTGCTGCAACAAGAGAAGTCTCCTGATGGGTCACGGCTGCCTCGTGGGCTGAAGTCACCTGGAGGAAGAGCTGGTGAGCCCAGGGGAGAAGGTGTAGAGTGGCTAAAAATGACTCGAGGACAGCATCGCTGTACCGTGTGAAGATGTCAGTGTACTCAAGTCAAACTCTGAGCATCATCGTACAGAGCACCCACAACTGTGTACCTCCTAAGGTCCCAAGGCGCGTGTAGATGCGCATGGTGCGTCGCCAGTAATCGGCTGCAGGCTCTGTAGACCCTTGAAGGATAGAGTGGAAGGCACGAATGTGTGCTGCACGAGTGGTGTGCGTCTCTGCGGCCAGCAGGGAGAAGGCCAGATCCCAACCTCCATGTGGATCGGCGCCGGTGCCTGTGCCGGCCTCGCCAAGGAAGGGGCGGAAATCGACGACGGTCTCGCGTGGCATGGCATAGAGGAGTCCGCGCATCGCCCTAGCTGCTGTCTGCACCTGTGCTAGGTCTGTAGGCTGATACAGGCTGTGGTAGTAGGGCCACACTCCCTCTGAAGTAGCCCAAACCTGAAAGAGGATCTCCTAGCAGTCGAAGCCGTCCTCATTGATGTACTGTGGAGGTGGTGTCTCAAAGTCCTTGGGTTGCTGCTCCGTGGGGAGAGCAACCGCAGGCCGAGGAGGACGAGAGATGGGAAAGACTCCTGGAAGGGGATAGTCACCGGGATAGTCGGGTGACGATCATATCGGAAGAAACCGAGGAGATATGGTGCCTGTCTACAGCTGACGGAGGCGCTCCTGAAGAACGCGAATCTCATGATCCGGGGAGTCGCCTGTCACGCCTGGCATGAACAGATCGTCATCCAGGAGGTTAGGAGGTGGTGGGTCAGGTCCAGCTCCTGTCACGGGTACCTGAGCCGACTGCTGTATAGAGACCGCGACGCCGGCAGCTCCCTCGGAAACCTGCCGTGGGACCGTGGACTGGGCACGCAGAAACTCAGTCAGCGTACGGATGACATGAGTCTGCTCCCGCTATAGGCGACGCATCTCATCCTACTGGCTCCGCAGGTCCTCAATGGCCTTCGAGCGTGGGCTCAGGACCCTAGAAGAAGAGGAGGGATCACCTGCCCCCTTCCCCTTGTTGTCAGACGAGTTCATGTCGCCTCTCAGTATGGGTCGACAGGTCAGGTTTGTTCGATTATGAAAGGGTCAGCGTTTCTGGAGGAGTTCAGACGCTGGCAATTGTTTCACTTTCCGGCCAAAAACTTGGCTAAGTATGGTGCTGACGTCAGCACGACCTGATGACGTCAGCAAGCAAAAATGCCGACGTAAACTCGACTCCCCCCTTTTCCTTTATTTTTCTTTTGTTTTTTTATTTTCTCTTGCAATTCTGCGCAAGCGTGCAGCCGCTCTACGGCGGCCGCACGGAAGCTGCGCGGAAGCTACACTACAGCTTCCGCTCAGTTGCTGCTGTAGCTGTGCTGTCAGCTGCAGCAGTAGCTGCGTGGCTGCGTGCGTAGTAGTGGTAGCAGCGGCTACGCAATGCCACTGCTGCTGCTGCGCGTTGCGGCTGCTGTTCGCTGCCGCCGCCACGCGCTGCTGTTGCTACGCTGCTGTTGCTGCAGTTGTTGCCGCTCTGCTGCTGCCGCCGCGGCTGCCGCTGCTGCTGCCGCACTGCTGTTGCTACCGCTGTAGTTGCTCTGCTGCTCCCGCCGCTACTACGCTGCGCTGTTGTTGCCGCGGCCGCCGCTGTGGCTACAGACAGCGGCTGCACTCACTGTTACCGCCACGCGCTGCTGCTGTGACGTTGCTGCTACCGCCGCTGCTGCTGCTGATGCTTTGCTCCTATGCTGCTGCTGGCACGGTGTCAACGCCGCTACTACGGTCTCACGTGATGGGTGTGGGCTACGTCGACGGCGACTGGCTGTCTTCGACGGGCCCCATTGGATCTGCTCCAACGATGACTCTCACTGCTGCTGCTCTGCTGCGTCTCTGCTGCGCAGCTCAGTGAGAACTGTCTCACTGCTCTGATACCATGAGAAGATGCAAGGAAGCCTCCTAGCAACACTCTCTTTGACCAGGCGTCAGTGCCTGTTCAGAGGGTGACAACAGACACCAGTCGTGCACGCAACGACAAGAGTTTGACTAGGGGACACAAGGCAAAGTGTCTGAATGCTTTAATAGCACTTGCAAAGAGGAATGATAAATGACAGGTCCATGGCATAAATACCTGCCGCGACGCACAGCGGGTGTCGCACGCGGCGGTCCAAGAGCTGTCCTAAAACCGGCCCAAAACCACTGTTTTGGCCATAACTGTGCGTACACATGTCATAATGCTACGCCGTCTGAACCTAGACGCGCAGGATCACAAGACGGACGCTATGACTGGTCACATGCATGCATCCATCATTAGACGGTGGACACGCAATGCAAAAACATGCAAATCGAGCTCATGGCCAGTCCGACGAAAAAAACTCCTGCAAGCTGCAGAAAAACCAACAGGGAGTCCCGACAGTGTCCGGGGCTCTGGAACGGTAGTCGGCCAGCTCCAAGCTGGTAGTCCGCCGCCAGTCGTCGCATCGGTATCACCAGGGCCCGCCTCGGGGATCTGCACGAGTATGGACACGGCCGAGTGGTCACAGTAGACTGTACAAGAACGTCATAAATCACAACAACCTGGACATACCTTTTTCTCACTTATTGTTGTTGCTAGTGTGGCGGTCGCGGCGTCTGATGGGTACTTAGGGTACATTTCACTCGACGATGGGGGAATAAGGCATTTTGTTCCGAAAACTGGGTATATGGTGACCGAACCCTTTTGGAAACCCCTGATGGTACGTCACTTTCCACCTCATCATCGAGTTTCTTTAGTGTGGTAAGGAAACACCAACAACCTTGCCTCAGCCGTCTTTTCACTTGGAGTGCTGTGAGGTTGGCTCGGGGTAGGGCTGCAGAGCGCTGAATGTGGGGGATTGGGGACAACGTGATTGTCAGTCGTCCACTACAGATTCTTAACTTCTTCAAGATGAAACACATGAACGCTTTGTGGCTTACCAGCCATGGATCCCCTAGCACAACATCGAAGAGGTCCATGAGGTCCAACACGCTTAGGCGAATAGTGGTTTTGAATCCGGGCAACGTGTGTCGTGTTGAACACTCACCGATCACCGACACCTTCGTATCGTCACCGACAATCACCGTGCCTGTACGAGGAGAGTACTTCAATCACCACGAGCACACAAACTTTCACTGCAATCACGTTTCCTAAGTCAGAAGCGTGTCCGCCCTAGCTGAATCCCTTGTTGCTTCACGCTTGCACCAATTCCTGTTGCAACAACATGCTGAGGCAGTGGCACTTCATCAGGACAGCATAACTAGAAAGCTTCAACACATCTTCCACCACCTTTTCAGCGAGGCACAACTGAGAAAATGCGTGGAAGCTTCCTAGCACCGCAGCCGCTGACTAGGCGTCAGTGCCTGATCAGACGATGTCGACAGTCACAGGTCATACACACTACGACAAGGGTTTGGCTAGGAGACACAAGGCAAAATGTCAGAATGCTTCAGTATGTTGGATTCATGTCATTATCACACGGTGACCTCTGGCCTCGTTGCACACTCACATCACTGATGCAGGTGACTGACCAGTGAGAGATGACTCCGCTGATTGACACGTCCTGACCAGAAGCTGAGAAGACAAGCCATGGAGAAGCTCAATCAGAGCTTGTCAGACTTATTTTGCATCGTTCACATGCTTTGGTGCACAGTTTGTCATAAGCATAACCGGGTTTCTTCTCTAGACAGGTTGTTGCTTGTACGGTGTCCTAGTTTATGCTAGGAAGTTATTCTGTGGGCAGGTGGGGTCGAATCCCCAATTTCGAGCTCGCTGCAGTGCTCGCTCGCTCGCTCGCTCGCTGCCCGCTCGTTCGCTCGCTCCCACCTGCACGTAACATCTCTGTGACTTGTTACTTACACTCGTTGTTTNTCGTTCACATGCTTTGGTGCACAGTTTGTCATAAGCATAACCGGGTTTCTTCTCTAGACAGGTTGTTGCTTGTACGGTGTCCTAGTTTATGCTAGGAAGTTATTCTGTGGGCAGGTGGGGTCGAATCCCCAATTTCGAGCTCGCTGCAGTGCTCGCTCGCTCGCTCGCTCGCTGCCCGCTCGTTCGCTCGCTCCCACCTGCACGTAACATCTCTGTGACTTGTTACTTACACTCGTTGTTTTGTTTTTTTTTTTTTCTCTCACTTCTAACTTTCACGTAAACCACCAGCGTGCTTGATGTCTTTCTTGCACGGGTCCAGCTGCTACTTGCTTGTCTAGCACAGCAGCCTACTGGTATCAGAGCAGGGTTGCGTGGAAGACGGGCAGCGGATCGATCTGTTGTCCGCGTATTCTGGGCCAAACCCGTGACCGTCACTCTCGGCGTCACGCATCCACACCGCCACCACAACCCACCAGCATCACAGCAGCTGACTGCTGTAGTCTCAGTAGCAGCGATTGACGGCATTCTCCCGTCGAGGATCCTTGGTCTTCCCTTCCTCCTGCTGGCTGGGCTCCCCTCTATTCCCGGGTTGGGTGGGGTTGGAACAGGTTCCTACAAGTGTCCCACGGCCTTCTCATATTTCCCACGCCCACTGGGGCGGGGGAAACGCTGCCGAAAAAAATTTCGGCAGCGTAAAGGGGGCCGTCATCGTCTCCTGGCACTATTTGCAGCAGCAGCAGCCTCACAACACCCCAGCAGCGGTCGATCTAGCCCCTTAGATCCGCAGCAGCAACTCAGCAGCAGCACCTTATCAACACGCTTTGCAGCAGCATTTTATCAGCGGTGCAGCATCAGCTCATCAACATATCAGCAGCTGCTCAGCAAACAGCTTAGCAGCAGTTTAGCAGCTGCAACAACTACCTGCACCATAGCAGCCGCATAACCAACGTGACAGGAGTGGCAAACGGCTTCGTGGAGTGTCTGCACTGCAACGCTGTAGCCGCCTCCGCACCACCGTCTGGTGGTGACCGCCGTCACGCTGGCGCACTGGGAGGATTCCGGCGACGTCTCAGGGGAGAGCTCGACCCTACAACGCTCGGTAAGACCTCCCTCCCCTGGTTCCTCTGGGGGGATTCAGCAGCCGCACGACGCCGCTGCTGCATTG